>JALIZH010012133.1:0-18613 GCA_030522465.1 Rhipicephalus appendiculatus | reverse complement strand
CGCACAACAGATAAGCGCCAGCACGTGCAACTAGAACCTCGTCTCCGCATGAAGCACAAGATATGCCGCCATTAGTTGAGAGGATATGTAGGTAAGGAAGCGCACTCGCGGATTATGAAAATGGTCGAACAGACCCTGGAGAAGTGTGAACTTTCGGCTAACGCTTGCACTCTCACGTAAGCCAGCCTAGAGGCTCCCGTCTCCTGCTGTGACGCGAAAGGAGGACAGTCGCGAAATACTATATGTTCTAATGTCTGGCTGTGGAGCCCGAACGCTCAAAGTTCGGTCTCTACGGTGGCCTATAGTGGTTGCGGTGCTCTACAGCTGACCCGAAGGTCGTGGGATCGAATCCTGACCGCAGCGGCCGCTTTTTCGATGGAATCGAAAATGCCTGAGGACCGTGCAGTTAGATTTAGGTGCACGTTAAAGAACCCCAGGTGGTCGAAGTTTCCGGAGCGCTCCACTACGGAGTTTCTCATAATCATATCGTGGTTTTGGGATGGAAAACACTAGATTATTATTATTATTATTATTATTATTATTATTATCATTATTATTATTATTATTATTATTATTATTATTATTATTATTATTATTATTATTATTATTATTATTACAGTTCCGGCTCTACGCACGATTGAAGATGTGCGCTAGCGCCGAGTTAAGGCAACGACGAGGTGAAATATGAGAAGTACACTTGCGCAACTGCCGTTCATTCTAACCGGGAGGCAAATATACTCATGTCGCTCTACTTCCCACAAGTGCCTATACCGATGGTCTGTTTGAGGCCAGTATGTTGCTGTGCAATCTTGCATGGGTGACCTAAACGAAGAGGTCACTTCAGTCCGCAATTACAGTATTATTGAGGGCTTCCGCAATATCTAACGGACAAACGGAGAAAAGATGCCGTCCCAAAGTGCGAGCGTGTTATGGTCTTGCTTACTTCCTCTTCCTCCTCATCTCTGCTTTGCCTTTCGCGGGATTTCCTAACCCTCGGCCACGCTGCATGTGTCCGGTGCGTCTTTTCGACCGGTGTGGTCGCCGAAAACTCCTCCGATTTCGGTGCGCTTGAGTAGGCAGACTTCGAGGAAATACGACCTCCTGCCGAATCGTCCATCCTTCATCCTTTCAATCCGTGACATCACCCAGAGAATGCGGTTCTCCTGTGTCCACTGGACGAAAGTACGAATTTTCACGAAGGCGCGAATGTCCACATGTGATCTCTAGCGCGTCTGATAGACTTCGGTCGAGATCAAACACGAACAATGCTTCTCAAACAATGACATGCCCTTTTTAAATCACCCATCAAAAATGTCGATTAATCGAATAAGACATCACATCCAGAGCAATTAATCGTTTAAAGGCTAAATCGATGAACGATTAACGATTAATCGATTAAAAATTTTAATCGACCATCCCTAGCGCACGGCATACGAGCGCGCACAATGGTTCCTTCAATGTTCGTTTTTTCGATGTTCGTTCGTTAAGGTTCGTTTTTACAACGTTCGAAGTATCTAAAAAACACCGAAAAACTCACGATGCAAATTGGCGACCATTAATGAATAAAACTCGCCAGTAACCTGTCCGGAGCGGTCAGAGCGCACCAGCGACGTTCAGTCTAGACGTATGGCGACTGCCTTCACCCTTTTCCCTTTCCCTTGCTTTTTGGGGTGCGACAGGAGGTAGTTGGAAAAGTAAACTGGGGAAGCCTTGCGGGCGAGTGCGAAGCATTGTGCGTTGTGCGAGCGCAGTTCTTGCACCAGTCCCGGCGGCGTCGGCGATATCGCGAGGAGAGAGCATGCCGAGTGCCGAGTTTAGTCGGCTACCTCTCCAGCGTGTGCTCGGCGTTATTTCTTTGTAACGTCTGCTGCGTTGGCGCGGTTAACTTGCATGAATGCGTCGTTGCCGTTCTGCGAAAAGGAGAGCAAATTTCGGCGTAACTGCTGTGCTACATGGAAATCTCTTTTTGTGCTACTTGTATCACGATTATTACTGGTGTTGCACCTGTGAACACAATGCGGAGCTCCGAAAAGTTCAGTTTCCATATCGCTAGTTTTTCCGAATGTAGATGTGACCGGGACTATCAAGTTTTTTTTTAAATGCGAAGCATTTCTTAGCGAACTTCGGCGACTTTGAGCGTATCTATCTATCTATATATCTATCTATCTAGCTATCTATCTAGCCGCCTACGACTTTGTGCTCTCCTGGCCGTATCGTTAATGGGATTTATACCAAATTTGGTGTGGCATAACATCACCCTATGAAAAGCATAAATGGCTGGTCATATCATAAAAATCACGACTAATTGTCATGAAAAGTATGATTTACATGCCACGCTCATGACGCGCTCGCGGCCGTTTCGTTAGCTTGATATACACCAAATTAGGAATTGAGTGACCTGACTTTATGACGAACATAAATGACAAGTGGTAATATGGAAATGATGACGTCAGGTGCGACATGACTTGCATGCCCATCTCATGGCGCGCTCGCGGCCGTTTCGTTAGCTTGATATACACCAAACTTGGTATTGAGTGACGTGACTGTACGACGAACATAAATGACAAGTGGTAATATGGAAAACATGACTTGTCATGTACGACATGACTTGCATGCCACGCTCATGGAGCGCTCGCGGCCGTTTCGTTAGCTTGATATACACCAAATTTGGTATTGAGTGACATGACCGTCTGACGAACATAAATGACAAGTGGTAATATGGTAATCATGACTTGTCATGTGCGACATGACTTGCATGCCACGCTCATAGCGGGCTCGCGGGCATTTCGTCAGCTTGATATACACCAAATTTGGTATTGAGTTACGTGACTGTATGACGAACATAAATGACAAGTGGTAATATGGAAATCATGGCTTGTCATGTGCGACATGACTAGCATGCCACGCTCATGGCGCGCTCGCAGCCGTTTCGTTAGCTTGATATACACCAAATTTGGTATTGAGTGACGTGACCGTATGACGAACATAAATTACCAGTGGTAATATGGAAATCATGAAATGTCATGAGCGACATGACTTGCATTCCACGCTCATGGCGCGCTCGCGGCCGTTTCGCTAGCTTGATGTACACCAAATTTAGTATTGAGTGAATGACTCTATAACGAACATAAGTGGCAGGTGGTAACATGAAAATCTTGTCATGCACGTCACCTACAACGCCATTTACATGCCACGCTCATGGTGCGCTTGCGTCCAGTTCGATAGCTTGATATACACCAAAATTGGTATGGCGAGACGTGACTGTATGACGAACATAAATGGTAGGTCCTAACATGTAAAACATGACATGCAAATTATGTGAAGCATGATTTGCTTCTTCCTGGCTGCTTCGCATTACATCGATTCCCACCGTGCGTGGGATCTGCCGGTGTTTTTAATTTTAGTAAAGTTAGGCCAAATTTAGTTAATGCTTCTTTTAATACTGTATGTCATGGATCGGTTAATAGAGTTTATTCGAGAGTATATTCATGTCGCGTGCGATGCTCTCCTGACAAGCAAGTCTCACAGTGTTCGGTTCCTCCGCGTTCTTACGCTCTAGGATACGGGCGAAGTACTGTACGCCCGGCGCCGCCGAGCGCACAGCAGTACGGCCTTCGAAAGCTGCTCCGGTCACATGCGTATTTGTATGCGCCGCTTTCCAGTAACCGGTGCTTTTAGATGTGAAGCATCTTATGGCGAAGCTTAATCCGGTGGTGGTGGTGGTGGTGGTGGTGGTGGTGTGCCGCGTGCCCACCCTTACTGCTCATGCGCAAACAGTTAAAGAAAAAATAAAAATAAAAAACCTCCTCTCCCCCTCTCTCTCCATTAGCATCCCTCCCCACGGCAACCACACCCTCACTGCGCATGCGCCTCCCTTCCTCTCTCCTCTCTTACACTCCCCCCTCTCTCCATCCCTGCCCGCGGCGTCTAACTCCCCCTGCGCATGCGCGTCCCCCCTCTCTCTCCTCTCCTACGCTCCCCCCTCTCTCCTCTACGCATCCCTGCCCACGGCGTTCACACTCCCACTGCGCATGCGTGTCACCCCCTCTCTCTCCTCTCCTCCGCTTCCCCCTCTCTCGCCTCGCGACGCCGACGCAGGCAGCGTCTGCTAGCGAGTTTCTTGGTTGAAAAAACCGACTGCTCGCGCTGCACAACCGTTCACTGGCCATCCCGTATATATGGCAATGGATCTTGACCTCCAAGGTGGTGCCGGTGGAAGATTTCTCCTGTGCGTTGTTGAACAATAAAAATTCGCAGCGTGCGCGTTAACTAAAAGCGGAGTGCGGGTCTCTGTGTCCAGTCGGAGCCTTCTGTCTCTCATTGCCCATTAGCAGCGATTGGCATGTTCCAGTAGGAAACACCGCTCCATCACTGCGTGCTTTGCGCCTCCTCAGTTTTCTCTCCTTCGCAACGCTGCGATAGGGCCAGCGTCAACGCCACCGCCAGTGTAAGCGTTAGCGCCCGCTGCTTCACATCTACACATGGTTCCCTTTAGCGGGAGATGGTGTAATTTTTTCAATCGTGGGATTGGCGGTGATCAGTCGTTTCCGATATGGTGATCTGATGTTTTATCGCGGTGACTTCTCATGTCAAGCTTCCACAGAGAACACGTAGGTGACAAGGCCCGGCTACGAAGGCCCGGCTACGACTGCTAGGTCTTCAGAGGCAGGGCGAGCGCGAGCCCCGATCGAGCGTCATCGCGCTCAGCCCAATAATCGTTCTGTTTCGTTCTCCTTCGCCGGCGCCCCCCATTCTACACATCCCGCGAACTTCGAAGTATGGTGCATTTCCAGCTCATGCGGATTATTGCAGAGGCATCGCACTTCTAAGTGCTCTAATATAGGGGGCGCATATTTACAGCAAATAAAAATTCGCCGCGTATCTGCGTGCTTCGCTGCAAATGTCGTCGAAAGGCGATAGTCTTGTGCCGACTGCACTGCATGAGCGGCATGAGTACCACAATTTGATAACTTGGCTAGCCGCTGGGCTCGTTTTTCGGACGTTTTCCGGGCACGCTTAGACGGACGCCGGCGTTTCTCTGCTGAAATTTGGTCGTCGGTCTTTTCTCTGCGTTCTCTGATCATGTCTTGTAGAGTGGGTCGTATTTCATCAAGCGGCCATATATGTTTTGCCTTGCCTGAGACAGCGCTCTTCTACGATGAATCAGCCGCATCTGGCTGGCATTGATAAAACAGAAGAGGACGCCATCTACAGCGCTACCGGGGAACATCGGCTTGTGTTGAACTGTGCTGATGCCACGTGGCAGCACCACAGCGTCGAAGTTAAATCACTGGGCGGAGACTTGTTTTGTACACAGCGGCGCATTTTCAGCGCCGCGTAATAAACACTAGGATCTTTATAATTACGTATCTATAGATTTTGTTTTAAAGGAACACTGTGAATAGTACTAAGGTATTGATGTTGTGCCTCAGGTATGCGTAATATTTGATTTTTAATTGCCCACGCTCACCCGTATGAACACATGCCGCTCGGTCAAGATTGCAGGTCGTAAGGCAGGGGGTTAAACTTTGGCCAGCTAGCTGAATCGTGTGACGTGCCGACAAACAGATAAACAGACAGACATACAGACAGACAGACCAAAATTTCTCCGTTTAGGTATCCCAAGAAAGACTATCGTCTTTAAAAGAAGCGCATTTGGGAATAATTAGGTCCTAGCATGCACATTACCTCTCGGTACACCTTGGCCTGACATTTCCAAGTCCGTAGGCGGTTATATAAACGCGTAAAACCATTATTTCCTTGACTCATGCAAGCAACGCCAACAGCGCGGCCGCCTGTCCTACCTTCAGTTGCGAGCGCCGCGGTGCGGAGGAGGAGCGGGCCACGCACACCTGTGAAGCTACACTCCGTGCGATTAGGACGGCCGGAGAGAAACCCGCCGGCGCGCTATCTCGGAGGCCATGGGTTCACGAACGTGCTTTTTTCTCTTTGCAGGAAGATCCGCTAGAGAGAGACATGGAGACTCTGTAGTCGTTATTAAAGACGATAGTCTTTCTTGGGATACCTTACCGGAGAATTTTTGGTCTGTCTGTCTGTCTGTTTCTCTGTTTGTCGGCACGTCGCACGATTCAGATAGCTGGCCAAAGTTTAAGCCCCTGCCTTACGACCTCCAATCTTTACCGAGAAGCATGTGTTCATACGGGTGAGCGTGAGCAATTAAAAATCAAATATTACGCATATCTGAGGCACATCATCAATACCTTAGTACTATTCACAGTGTTCCTTTAAAACAAAATCTGTAGATACGTAATTTTAAAGAACCTAGTGTTTATTACGCGGCGCTGAAAATGCGCCGCTGTGTACAAAACAAGTCTCCGCCCAGTGATTTAACTTCGACGCTGTAGTGCTGCCACCTGGCAGCAGCATAGTTCAACACAAGCCGATGTTCCCCGATAGCGCTGCAGATGGCGTCCTCTTCTGTTTTATCAATGCCAGCCAGATGCGGCTGATTCAACGTAGAAAAGCGCTGTCTCAGGCACTGCAAAACATATATGGCCGCTTGATGAAATACGATCCACTCAACAAGACATGATCAGAGAACGCAGAGAAAAGACCGACGACCAAATTTCAGCGGAGAAGCGCCGGCGTCCGTCTCAAGCGTGCCCGGGAACCGTCCGAAAAACGAGCCCGGCGGCTGGCCCAGGTATTAAATTGTGGTACTCATGCAGTACGGTCGGCACAAGACTATCGTCTTTCGACGACATTTGCAGCGAAGCACGCAGATACGCGGCCAATTTTTTCGGAAGTTGGTTGAACTAGAGAACTTGGTTGAACCTTGTGGAGTTCGGAAATGTCAATCTTGCCCTGTGACATGAATAACGGTCACAAACCGCACTCGAAAACGAAATTTGAGCTTAAATAGTGTGCATATAGTCGCCGATTTTGAAAATAGGCATTTATAGACACTTATCGGCATTTAGGCACGAACTTCGAAAATAGGCATTTATAGGCACTATAAAAACACTATAAAAACACTTCTTAACCTGTAATTCATGCTCATATATCAAAGTGGCGCGATAGGAACGCAAGGAACAAAATAGGCATTTGCCTATAATCCGGTCTCTAGTCATGACTGACGGTGCGCGATTACGAGAGATTCGAGGTTATGAATGACGTCCACTTTTGAAGGACAACGCATCACGTGAGAACGGTTCGTATTTTCATATTACCCGTAAGTCGTCCACCACGACACTTGTTAGAGTTTCCTTAGTAGTACCAGGGATACCGTACTGTTCACGCTATGGTACTGGCGTTCCACGTTAGCGTACGACGCGGAACGCCACGACGTTCCGCGTTGCGTTAACCCGCAAAGATGGTCTACCGTTTACGGTGCCCTACTGCTGACCCGAAAATCGCAGACTCGAATCCTGGCCGCGCCGGTCGCATTTCGGTGGAGACTAAATGCTAGAGGCCCTAGTACTTCGATTGAGGGGCGTAATAAAGAACACCAAATGGTCAAAATTTCCGGAGCCCTCCGCTAGGGTATCACTTATATCGCAGTTCTGAGCCGTAAAACCCCGACTATTATCATTATTATTTCCCGAACGCCAGTCCCGCGTTTGGCTAGCTTTGTTCCGTTGCAGCACTATAGTTGTTTTGTAATCGAAGAAAGGATTCATAGGAAGACATCCTCGATGAATGTGAACCCTGGCGCACATAAGCTCAATAGCTGGAACATGAGATGCAGACACGGCGCCGCTTTACAGTCGTAAGTGCAACAACCGTCAAAATCCTCCATTCGGTAACCGGAACATATCGCTGGGTCCGGCTTGATACGTCGCGTTCCACTTAGCAAAAAATAAACAGCTGCTGTTCCGCATAGCGCGCGCGAAACAGCCCTGATCCACATAACACCTCCGCTTGTAACGGTTAACGAATGTTTACGACTGTGTTATCTGGAACCCTTGTGGAACAAGATTAAGAGTGTAGGATTACACATCAGCCTGTAAGTCACAGTAAAATACCACGCAGCGTCTTCGAGCAACTGGCTGTCGCGTGACCTTTTGCGCCAACGTGTCCGCCTGCTGTGCTGGGTGCTGACCAACCCGAACAACACTGTAACCAAGGCGCGTCACGTGGCCGCCACGTGGGGTCGCCGCTGCAACCGGCTGATGTTCATGAGCACCAGCCGTAGCCACGAGGACGAACTACAGCCGTCGGTCGTGCTCAACTTGAGCGTCGCCGAGCGTCGCAATGCTCTCTGGGCCAAGACCAAGGCGTCGCTCGTCGAGTTGTACAATAACCACATCAACGACTACGACTGGTTCTATAAGGCCGATGACGACACATACGCCATCATCGAGAACCTAAGGTGAGCAAATGACGATCGTTATGCACAGTCACACGAATAGCTCAGATAAGGTTGCTTTGGAAGACCGTAAGAGATGCCACGCGCTTATTTGACGGGATGGCGTTGACATACAGAGTTGTAGTGCACCGATGCCCGGATTAATGCGTGTAGCAGTGTTGCCAGGAAAATTATGTTCTTAATATCTCACAAAAACCACGACAAACGATCGCTATTTTGCAAAATTTTCACGATGGCTTGCTGACGCAGTTACCCTTGGCAATAATCGAGGCCTCAGTGATCACTCTTCATCGTAAAATAAGTGACAGCGCAGCAGGGTTAGATACCGACATTAAGACGAGAAGGACACCGCGCTGAACTTACAACTAAACTTATTTTTGAAAAAGAAAGGACATATATACATATCAAAGAGTCACGAAAACTGTGCACATGTGTTGCAAAAAAACATGAATCATAATTGTAACGAGACCGCACATAATAAACAGACAGTACTCTTCAGGTCGCCATTTCCTCACTTCTTTATTCTCTTCTCGTTCCCCCCCCAGTCCCCTAGGCGTGAATTCTGTCGTCTTCTTCCTCAACTCCTTGAGCTTGCTTCACTCCCCCCCCACCCTTGTTTTCATCCCTCCTGGGATGATATTTGAAAACGTTAGCTATACACGCTGACTCAACTGTGCCATTGGGACCGATATACCAGACAGTCTTTAAGTGTCCCTGTTGGCTTGTTGTTTTCACAACAGAGAATGGCCCTCTGTGATTCGCACCCGAGTTCGGCAGTCCTTTTCTCACCAGCACGAAGTCTCCGACCTCTATTCCCGGGTCCTTTGTATTCTGTTTTTTGACGAAGTTCTTTTTCATCCGCTCTCGGTACTTCACTTCGCTTTCTTCAGTTCTTCTCTCTTCTGTCAAGCGGATCGTTGCCTCAGCTCCTAAGGTCTTGTCAGCTGGCAAATATGTTGGTTTTTCGGTAGCAGCAAACAGCGGTGTGCATCCTAGAGCTGTTGTATAGGACCGGTTATGATGAGCGACTGCAGATTCCAGAGAGCACTTCTATCCACCTTGGAAGTCCGGATCCATACTTAAATACTGCTTGATGTCGCAAATAGCTCGCTCCGCTAACCCATTAGCTGCTGGATGATACGGCGCAGTAAATCTGAGCGCAACTCCTCGCCGCTTTGCCCACTCATTGAGTTGGTGACTCCGGTAGGCTGGTCCACTGTCTGTAACCAACACCTTTGACATTGTCGAACATCTTGCGATTTAGAAAGAAGATCACACTGTTGGCGTCCTCCTTTCCAGCTTTTGCTGCCAACCATCCTTGTGCACTCATCGACGCACAGCAGGTAGGCTCGAGTTTTTTTCACCGTCTCAGATTTTTTTCGAAGTTCAGCGAAGTCCACATCACCTCAAACGGTGTGGTGGAATGCTTTGGCTAATACCATCTGTTGGGTTGCCTGTCTAAACTTTACCTTGTTGATCTGGCATTTATGACACGATTGCACATATCTTTTTGTGTCCTCTTTCATGCCAGGCCATGTGAATCGTTTGGTCAGCTTCATGTAGGTCCGGCAGAAACCATCGTGACCACCCGAATGACAACTTGTATGATAATGATCCAAAATTTTCATGATTAGCGTAGAAGGCACTGCTATTCTTCCGGTTTGTGTCAGTTGTAAAGCTTAAGTGCCTTCCTAAAGTTTGGCTGCGCTTATTGTGTTCCATTGTACATCAACAAGCGTGATCCCCAATCTGGACATCGAATCGGCGTCTTTCATTGAAGCTCCTGGGCGATGGTTCACTTCAAAGTCAAACTGTTGTAGCTCGCTTATCAAAAGATGCCATTATCAAAAGATGGGTAAGTGCCTCGTGATCAGTATATAACTTGAATCTTCTACTTTCCAGGTATGAGCGGAAGTATCGAACAGCCTCTAGAACGGTTGCCAGTGCTTCTTTTTCCTTTGTTGTATAGTTCACTTCCGCTTTGTTAAAAGTGTAATTGTGGTAACCAATTACGCGGAGTTGGCGATTACTTGGCTGGCTTTCACCTCGCTGGTCAAGTATTGCTCCTGTTCCGTAATGTGATGCATCCGTGTTGAGCTCGAATGGTAGATCGAAATCTGGTAATGTAAGGACTGGATCCGACGATATAACTCGTACGAGCTCTTTGTAGGCCGTTTCACAGTCATCTGTCCAACAGAATGGTACATCTTTTTGCATCAGTTTTGTCAAGCATCTCGTCTTAAGAGCATAATCTTGGATAAATGCCCTAAAATGACCGGCCAGCCCCCAAAAAACACGCAGTGAGTGGACATCGAAGGGCTTCGCGAGTTTTCGCGATGCGTCCCACTGATTCTTCCTTGGTGTTTTTCGTAATGCCTTCTAGTACTCTGCCCAAGAAAGTCACCTTGCTCTTGAAAAATTCGCTCTTCTTAAAGTTGACCTTGAGGTCGGCTTCTGTCAAAGCTGTGAGGACCTGTGCCAGATGTTGATGGAGGGCTTCGCTTTTAGAATAAACGATGATATCGTCCACGTAGACATTGCAAAAGGTTCCTATGAAAGGGTGTGGAACCGTATTCATCATTTTCTGGAACCAGCTAGGCGAGTTCTTCCACCCGAAAGGCAGCCGGTTGTACTCGTAGATATCGAATGGGGTTACTAAAGCGGTGTACTGCTTTGTATCCTCTTGAAGAGGTACTTGCCAGAAGCCCTTACAGAGGTCGATCCTAGAAAACCAGAAACATCCGCCTGTCTCGTCTATAATATCATCTATTCTGGGCATAGGAAAGGGAATAAGATGCGTCTGACTGTTGATCGCTCTGTAGTCCGTGCAAAGTCGAAGGCTCCCGTCCTCCTTCGGTGCAATGGTTATTGGCGATGCATATGGCGATACGGACGGACGGATAATGCCTGCATGCAGCATCTTGCCAAGCTCTTCTGTCAGCCATGCTTTTTTTTCCCGGGTGAGGTGGTATGATTTCTTTCGTACAACCGTTGTGTCATGCAGTTTGAATGGAACTTCACACTTTGTTGTGCCTGGAGGATAGCCACCTTTGCAGAATAATTCTGGATATATTGTAGGGATGTCATCTGATTTGGTCGCGATGCGCATTTTGTCTCTGTTTCCCACAGGTTGCACATCTTGGCTCACTGACACACTGTCATCCCAGTGTATGCTAAGTTTCATTAGTTTCATGTCTGGACGAGAGAGTAGAAAGTCATACTCGATGCCTTCTATCACCAATGCCAGTGTTTCTACGGATTGTGACTGGTACTTCAGACATATCCTTATCCATTCGCAGGGTTCTTTTTTCTCGGCCGTCATATCCTCGTACAATCAAAGTTCTGCCTCTGAATATGACCTCGGGCTTCGCTTTGCTTCGTTTTATCACTGAAACTGAAGCTCCGCGTCTGCAAGTGCCTGCATATTTTGACCGTTCACTTCGAGTTCTATGTGCAGTAAACTTGATGACACAAGTTGAACGGTTTCATGCGTCGTAGGGGTGAGTTTAGAATTATTTCGTCCTCCAACGCTGCATTCATCTTTCGAGGGCCTATTCTTTACGCAAGTTGCACTTCCTCTAACGTCAGCATTGACACCTCCAAAATGCATCGAGTACTTGTCACTCAAGTAGCTAACGCTTGGCGTCTCTGAAATATCTTGTTTACTTTTAAAGCTTCGTTCAGCCCAAGGATGCGACAATAGCTTGAGTAGTTGGAGAAGCGCTTCGGGCGTTTTCGGACAGTGTATTAAAACCTGTCGTTGCAAATCTCTTGGTAAGCCATGTATCATAAGAGCAAGAAGTGATGAGGTCGACAATCTAGGTTCAGCTGTGCGAAGAAGTCGCTGTTTTTCAAGAAAATACTCGAGTGGCCTTCCAGACTTAAAACGGTAGAATATTGCCTCATGGCACCGCCCAAGCGGATTCTTATTGAAAGTTGCCAGGAAGCTTTCCTTCCATTTACACCAAGGTTCAGGCTCCTGTTTGCAATATCACCACTCATGCCACTTTTTTGGTACCCCGCGAAGGAACTGTCGCATATTCATCACCAAGTCTTCGTCAGACAGCCATCCATTGTTTTTCGCAGCTTGTTCATAGTAAGCTATCCACGCTTCTGGATTGTCGGACACATCGTCAAATACGTCTGGCTGTATTAGTCGCAATGATTGTTTTGCCCGTTTCGTCATCTCTGCAGCGAGAGTCTCAATAACAGTGTTTTGCTGCAAGATTTGCTGCTGATGAACTGTAATGGCTCGCAACACGGTCGTTAACTCGTTAGGCGATGCCGGCCAGATTGTGGAATTCCTTTTTAGTGGTGTCAGCACCAGCTCGTTGAAAGTACTTAGAGGAATGTTTACTTTCACAAAAGTTCGCTTGGAAAGTTCCTCTGAAGACATGGAGGCTTCATTCAGACAGCGGCGTCGTCCTCAACTTGATATTTCTTGAATACCGCAGAGTCGCTGCGGTTGTCCACAAAGAAAGTCACCCACATAATGGCTTTTGTCGTCGGCTGCGCCAAATTATGTAACGAGACAGCACATAATAAACAGACAGTACTCTTCAAGTCGCCATTTCCTCACTTCTTCTATATTCTCTTCTCGTTCCCCCCCAGTCCCCTTGGCGTGAATTCTGTCGTCTTCTTCCTCAACTTCTTGAGCTTGCTTCAATTTTATTAATTGTTGGGGTTTAACGTCCCAAAACCATGATATGATTATGAGAGACTCCGAAGTGGAGGGCTCCGGAAGTTTCGACCACCTGGGTTTCTTTAACATGCACCTAAATCTTAATACACGAGCCTCGAACATTTTCGCTTCCACCGAAAATGCGGCCGCCACGGCCGGCACCGTCAGTCACGTCTTGTCTAACAGATAATTGTATTCTTCATCTAGAAGAGTGATTGATGGGTGAAAATAAATTTAGTTGTGAGTTTAGCGCTGTGTCCTTTTCATCTTTCTGCCCGTATCTAACCGTGTTGCGCTGTCACTTATTCCTCGATGAACTTCCATCAACTAGGCCAACTGACGATTCTCATTCAGCATGATCACTCTCGTCTGATCATTTGCTTGTTTTGCCGAGACCGCAGTTTGGTCAGACACGAGAATGCAGCCGCACTGAGCACAGCACTCAGCAAAGGAACCTGCAGCAAGCCCTCGGCTGCCTTGGCGTTAAAAAACAGGCATATCTTGACTGCGTAAACCATTGTACACATCTTTGTATTGCCTTTCCTGGCTTTCTTCGTGTGTTCTTGCGTGTCGTGTATTTTCTGACGTCAGATAACCTTTTTCTACTTAACTGCTTGTTGTCTCCTGTACCGTTGCAGTCGGGAAATAAGGCAGCCTGGCACTTGAGGTAGCGAACAAAGAACTTAGGGGTTTAATAGGCGCTTTACGACGGCCTCGAGGTTTTCATAGTGCTCGTCCTTCGTTTTTCCGGTGATGAGAATATCATCCAGGTAACAGCTGACTCCTTTCAAACCCTTTAGCATCGTGTCCATGATGCGCTGAAAAATACCAGGTGCCGAAGACACTCCAAATGCCAATGGTTGACGGTGTAAAGTCCTTTTTGAGTGTTTAGCGTGAGGTATTTCCTGGAATCCTCTGACATCAGCACTTGTTGGGCTCTATTCAGGTCAGTTTTTGAGAACTGCTGGCCTCCTGCAAGAGCGGCAAGTAGGTCTTCAGTCCTTGGAATGGGGTACCGGTCAGTGTCAAGACAAGGTTTGATGGTCGTCTTGTAGTCACCACATAGACGAATGCCACCATCCGTCTCCACCACTGGTGCCACCGGTGTCGCGAACTCACTCGTTGACACAGGGGTTATAATGCCAAGTTTCTCGAGCTTTTGTAGTTCGGCTTCAACAGCTGGTTGAATAGCGAACGGTACGCTTCTCGCTTTAAGGAACTTTGGGGTGTGCATCTTCTCGCAGGAAAAGTTCTGCGCGCTCGCCTGAGATCGTTCCGAGTTCGTCCCTCAAAAGGTCTCCGTCCCTTTGCAAAATCGATTCCAACCGGACCTTGTCATGGGGTAGACAGCAGTTCGCAGGAGCCAGCTTGTTTACGGCCAAGATGTTGTTCCAGTTTAGACGAATTGTCCGAAGCCAATCTCGACCGAAAAGGGGAGGTCCACTTCCTTCTACGACGTACAGTGGCAGGATCTTAACCTGATCTTCGTGGCGGACCTCCACGTCAACCACACCTTTTGGCACGACGAGTGCTCTCGTATACGTGCGGAGCTCTAGGGAAGTCGGTAAAAGCTTCTTATTGCCATGCAGTTTTTTAGGGGCGAAGCTCCTTATGCCGTGGGGCGTGCGTGCCTTGTTTGTAGTACGTAGTAGCCACCTGCGTGATGACAATGACGATCGCGATGCCATACAACACATGGCATCGCGATATGGTCTCAAATGCACATCGTTTGACCACATGCAACCAACCACCATCACGTCTTTGCCGTGGGTCGTGCGTCCCTTGTAGTTTGTAGTACGTAGTAGCCACCTGCGTAACCAGCAGTATCTCCCTGTGGGATGACGATGACGCTACCATCACGGCACACCGCATGGAATGTACCCACTATGCGTCATAACGATGACGCTGATGACGATGACGATCGCGATGCCATACAACACATGGCATCGCGATATGGTCTCACATGCATATCGTTTGACCACATGCAACCAACCACCATCACGTCTTTGATGATGTACCTCCGGAGCTTCGCCCACTCATCATCATTCACTCTGCGGATACGCTGTGATTTTTTTTAACTGCTGCAGTAGAATGACGGACATTGCGGCTCCGGTGTCTATTTCCATTGACGGAGGTTTCTTGTCCCCCGTTGCTTCCATGGTAATTGGGTCGTGGTCACGACTCTGCACGGCATTGATGTCGACAACGCCAACGTCGTCCACTTTCGCGAGTACTTGCACTTTCTTCCGGAATTTTCCTTGTCCTGTGCAGTGCTACGGCAAGCTCGTTGAATGTGCCCTTTTTCCTGGCACTTGAAGCACGTATCCGCTATGTGCGGGCAGTTCCTGCTCAAATGACTCGGGGAAGCGCAGCGTAAACATACGGCCTTCGACGCGCTCTTGGCTGCATTGCGTTTGGAGGTATCCGACACCCCTGGCTTCGACGCGGTGCTCCTCAGTGCGCCCTCCATGGCGAGCGCTTTCTCGACGGCACATTGGAATGTCAGCCGCTTTCCTTCTGTAAACAGGACGCGCTGGATAACTTCACGCATGAGGCCGCCCACAAAGCGATCGCGCAACGCCTGGTCAAGGAAGGTTTCGAAATCGCACATTTGTGCCATGTTCCGCAATTCAGCGAGAAACTCCGCAATGGTCTCAGTGTCTCGTTGCGACCGCTTGTAGAATTTCGCCCGTTCTGCGATGACGGAGGTTTGTGGTGCAGATGTCCTCTCAGCAAGCTCTTTAGTGCGTCGAACGTCTTGGCCGACGCAGCCCCGGTGCTGACAGCTTCAGCAGAGCGTATGTTGTGGGACCGATAAGGCTCAGAAAAGCGTGACCCTTGTCAACCTCGGTGACTTGGTTTACCTGCAAGTACGAGGTGAGTCTTTGTTCATACGAAGGCCAGTCGTTGGTCGACTCGTCGAATGGCTCTAGGTGTCCCAGACGGCTCATGGCCTTTCTTGCCGGGGCGGCGTTCAATGTGCTACTTGAGGCCTTTTGTCTCGACTCGCTGTCATTTCCCTATGCTGCTTTTCTGGATTCCATGCTTGGTCAATCCCATCCTCGTCGCCAGTGTCGTGTCCTGTACCGTTGCAGTCGGGGAAAGAAGGCAGCCTAGCACTTGAGGTAGCGAACAAAGAACTTAGGGGTTTAATACGTGACAGTAGGACTACATAATGTGAATGCTGCCGGGTAACTGACGCTTGGGCGTGGTCGTGTAGCTTCTTATATATCGCCCTATAGGTGGCGTAGTGATTGGCCATGATTGCTCGATGATACTTTCAGAGAACCTTAAGTTCAGCCAGACATGACACTTTTTGCCCCTGTTACGCAGCTGTTTGGGACTCTCGCATGATGAATCATGCCGACATATATAAATTGTCACGCGCGTTTCTTATTTCACTTTTACTGCATTCGGTTTAAGCCCACAAATACTGTCAGCAATGCTCTGCGCAAACTGCGCCTTCAGTGTTCCAGAAGCTTCTCGGTTGTAGTAGATCGTTTCGTTGAGATTACGCGCATAACGCGAATATTACAGCGTCGTCTGGAAGTTACGAGGCCGCCAGCGATACCGTTGGGATATTCGATAACACACGTATAAATGCCGACGCGCGTCACCACTCGTCAGTTTTATCGACGGCCGACGCTCTGCTCGCCGCTATCATTGTACAGCGTGCATTGCTTGCTGTAGTTTGAGTTTCAATTTTCCTGAGCACAAGTTCGGCCAAAAAAAAGAGTTTCATTTTGAACACGACATCTCTGCCTTCGTCAACGTTACGACCACGTGACCATATATTCATAGTCGACTGCGACGTTGTCAGGGAGAAACAAGACACAACGCCCGTACGCTGGGCGGGCTGTTCTTATTCTGCTTCGCGCTAGCCAAGATCGCTCCAGCGCCCGAGTGCCGCTCTTGCTTCCTTACCAGATTATATATATATATATATATATATATATATATATATATATATATATATATATATATATATATATATATTTACATATCAAGTGTACCAGGTCAATTTTCGACCATCTCCGATCATGCATCAACAAAAATGGTGCAGGTATATGTGAATGGGAGTAGTTAATGAGGCGTAATATTTCGCAAAAAAAATTTCTTGCCTGGAGGGCGCTTCCAACGTTGGGCATCCAAGTGAAACTGTGTCGCGCTAAATAATTTATATAATATTACTGGCCTGAGCAATTACTACGAAACAATATTTCCTTTAATCTTAAGGCGCTGATCTTTCATGACTTTGATAGTTTATTCATTTTTGTCTTAATTTCCTTTATTTTTGGCCTTGTCGAAAAATGGAGTATGCTGCATGTTTAGCGTATTTTATATGAAGGACAGCTTTTTTCGCGAGTAATATATCCACCTTAAGTGTTTAATAGGTTACTATATGTTAAATTATTAAAATACTTCGGGAGCGAATGAAGCACAAACATTGCCAGAATATTGGGACAATGTTGGGGAAAATAGCATTTTGACTCATATTGCGGTTTCATTTTCGCAATGTAGCGCTCAAAGTAAAAATATGGCTTATATATTGCTGTATAGCATGCTTTGTTGGTAACACATACGTAAAGTTTCAAAAGAGTAGCTTTTATTCTAAGGGAGAAAAAAGTTTTCCAACTGAACAACCACAAGGTAGTAGGAAGCTTGCATTGGCCTCGCCGTCACTGCATAACACGTCAGCGCGAGATTACAGCGGGGCCTTTTAGCCAGCGAATAATTTTCTCATGCAACTGCTTGTCACATGTTTTAGTAATACTGTCGTAGGGAACGTCAAAAAGGGCTATAGTGCTAAAATTATGGAACGGTATCTTCCCCCTTGGACCATCAAAGGGCAGCTCCTATACAAGCGCTTCATAGTCCCAAGGGTCAGAATTATAATGTAGTCTGAAGTCTTGAAGACAGTATTAGGGCGTTGTGTTTGGCTTCTAATTAATGCACATGACCTTAATAATTAACGGCATAATTATCGTATAGTTTACTTAAGGTGTTTTTATGATGTTTCAGGTATAGGCCGATGCGTGATCGTTTACCACTGGTTTGCATGATGAAATGATGTATCCTAGGTGTACGCGTTAGAGATGAATCGATATCGTGCCCATAAATGATACTTCGGTCATCATTTCCGGGAGGATTTGAACATTTCCATCCCCCCTATTTCTTGATTGTCCCAAGGAGCTGAAAATGTTTAAGTAAAAGCCTATCCGGTAATGCTGACGGGCTTTTAACATTTTCAGCCTCCTAGGACCATTAAGAAAAAGGTGGATGAAAAATTGAAATCGCAAGCGGAAAAGGCGAATTAAGTTTCATTTATAAGGAAACTTCCTACTGCCTTGTAGTTGTTCAGTTGAAAATTATTTTTTCTCTATTAAAACAAAAACTACTCTTTTTGAAACTCTGTATTTCTTACGAACAAAGCATGCTATGCAACAATGTATAAGCCATATCTTTATTTGGAACGCTACATTGAGAAAATGAAGCCGCCATATGAGTCAAAGTGCTTTTTTTTCAAATTTATCAGAATATCGTGGCAATGTTGTTGCTTCATGCGCTCCCGAAGTATTTTATTAATTTATTATAGGAACCCA
>JALIZH010012132.1:0-46160 GCA_030522465.1 Rhipicephalus appendiculatus | reverse complement strand
CGTGTACTCTGTGTCCTTGTGCTGTGTAACGACGACGACGAAGTGCCTCTCTGGCAGAACGCCGAGTACTTCAGTTCTGATATTTTTTGTGTATAACATTGATTTAACCAGTCAAGTGCGGTTTCCTGCTGGAGTGCGATGGAGGTGGAGTCCCACACGAGACCACCGGAGCCCGCGGAGGCCGCGGCAACTGCCTCCAGAAAACGCAACGGCACCGAGAGTGACACTGACAGCGACGATACCATGAACTATTACGTCAGCAGTGAAGAGTCTGGCGACGACACCTTCGAGCTGGTGAGGAGCCGCAAGGCAAAGATGCGGTTTCTGAGCACGGCTTCCGATTCGAGTGCGTCCACGATAAGATCTTCGCGCAGCATCGAGGCATTCACCGTCCTCTTCATGCCAGTTCTTGCCACTGACAACATGAGGCGCCTGAACAGGCAAGCCGTGTCTGTACAGCTGGAGGCACTGGTGCCAAATGAAATCAAAGACGTCAGAGTGAACACGCGCAAGAATGTTTTAGCCATTGACGTCAACCACGCGGCTGCGCTGGATACATTGCGCAAGGTCGAGGAGCTCAATGGAATGGAAGTCCGCTCTCATATACCGCTGGGAAAAGAAGTCAGCACTGGAGTAATCTATGATGTTGACGAGACCATTGCCAACGCCGACTTGCCAGTCCTGATCAAGCCAGCTACAGAAGACACCATCATCACAAGTGCTTTTTGTCTCGGCACGTCACGATGCGTGAAGGTTATATTCAAGGGTCAAACCCTCCCGTCACACGTGAAGGTGGGACACTTTCGGCACGCTGTTCGTCCCTTCGTACCGAGACCGCTTCAGTGCTGGAAGTGTATGAAGTTGGGTCACGTGAGCAGCGTGTGCAAGAACACTACCGTTTGTGCCCGATGCACCGGACCCCACACCACGAACACGTGTCAGGCCAGTATGCTGAAGTGTTCGAATTGCGACGGACCTCATGATGCCTCTTCAAAGGAATGTCCCGTTATTCGAAGGGAAATGGCAGTGCTGAAGAAAATGGTTCGAGATCATTCATCTCACCGGGAAGCGGCCACATCGATTAGACGGCGGCGATCCCGTCGCCGACGGTGCTCCAAGACTTCCAAGGCACCGTTGCGTCGTGAGCCTCGCCCAAAGTCTCCTCCCCTTCTACCTCCCAGAAAAAACGCAGTCGGTTCAAAGGATAAAGAAGCATCTAACAGCGACACAGGAGACGCCTGGCCGGAACTCCCTAGACTACACGCAACTGGTGAGCGTCATGAAACTTCTACCGTAAGGCACGTAAGAGTAGCAAGGCGTATGCAGAAGAAGATACAGCGAAGAATAGACAAGCTGCAGGATCAAAGATGGAAAAGTTTTTGCGAGTCATTAGACCCACGCAAGCCACTGTCTCGTGTATGGAGAACTCTACAGGGTCTTCGCTCATGCGCCCAGCAACGTCATCCGTTCAAGGCTCTTGCACTCTATCAAAACCGCCGTGAGATTGACGTTGCAGAGGATTTTTGTACGAACATCACCGGCGGTACAGTCCTATTCACCGATATGATTTTATGCGACATCCCCGCTCCACGAGGTATGAGTATGGATGCTCCATTCTCTATGGAAGAGCTAGAAGCCGCCATGACACTCTGTAGGCGTTCGTCTTCACCAGGGCCCGATGGAATTACGTATGGGGCTCTCCGTCACCTAGGAGAAGCAGCTAGACGACAACTGTTAAACTTATTTAACCGGTCCTGGGAAAATGGCGTCGTACCTCAAGAATGGAAACGCAGCCGTCTGGTGCCACTGCTAAAAGCAGGGAAATCACCCCTTGCGCTGACATCATACCGGCCTATAGCTCTCACCAGCTGTGTGGGGAAACTCATGGAGCGCATGATTCTCACGCGCCTGGAATGGTTCCTTGAACGGCACAACATTTACCCCGACTCCATGGCGGGCTTTCGACGAGGCTGTTCATCGATTGACAACGTCATCGATCTGGTGTCATCAGTAGAGCAGCAGAAATGCAGGAAACGACTATCAGTTGCGCTCTTTCTTGATGTGAAAGGTGCTTACGATAACGTTTCCCATCAAGCTATATTAGACACGCTTCTGTTAATTGAACTTGGAGGGCGAATATTTAGATGGATCCGAAGCTACCTGACACGAAGATCCTTTTTTGTGAATACTGAAGATGGCCCGACCTCCGACCACTACACGGGCCGCGGCGTCCCGCAAGGCGGTGTTTTAAGCCCGGTCCTATTCAACCTTGCTCTGCTTGGCCTGGTGGACGCTCTCCCGGAAACAGTCAGTGTTTCGATATACGCTGATGACATCTGCGTTTGGGCATCAGCAGTGACACGCTTACAAAGGTTCGAGCGAGGCTACAGAGGGCAGCGTCACAAGCATCTGACTACCTTCGCACGCAAGGCCTGACAATCTCAACAGACAAATGTGCACTGGTGGCCTTCACGCGAAAAGCGATGACCAGCTACCCGATATGTATAAATGGCCAGTCCATCTCTTACAAGCGAAGTCATCGTTTTCTAGGTGTAATTGTCGACCGAGACCTCTCCTGGAGCCCACACGTATCCTTACTTGAAAGCGAGACTGGTATCTGTTGTCCACATCCTAAAATTCATCGCCGGAAAAAGATGGGGTCCATCAGTAAGTTCCATGCTGCAGCTATACCAAGCACTCTTTATAGGTGTACTGCGCTACAGCTCTCCTCTGCTTTCAAAAACTTGCATCTCAAATATTCGAGCACTTCAGAGCGTGCAGGCACAGGCACTACGTGTTTGCCTCGGCCTACCACGAACCACCTCAACAGCTGGAACAGTCATATTGGCTCGGGACCATCCGGTTACAACCTACGTCACAACCGACGCGCTGAGAGCGCATATTCGACATATTTCACGGATGGTGTCGAGCCATCTGCCGTACCTGCCAGAACAACGACCGCAGGCGTCGTTCTCCAATGTCGTCAGCTCTCACCGCGCTTTGCTACCATCGGGCTTCACACCCTCGGCGCGTTCACCATCCGCCTTGGGGTGCTTACGTCAACCCGAAGTGCGCCTTTCCGTCCCAGGAATAAGAAACAAGAAAAACCTTTCTGTCTTGGCCTTGAAGCAAGCTGCTCTGGACTGTTTGCACACTTTCTATGCTGACAGAATACACGTGTACACGGATGGCTCTACCACCCAGACCAGCTCCACCGGCGCCACCGTCATCCCATCACGACACATCAATCTCACCTACATCATTTGTCACGTGAGCACATCGACTGGCTCGGAGATTGTTGTCCTGCGAGGTGCCGTCGATTACATCCAGCAACAACCAGCTAATCGGTGGGCAGTATTCTGCGATTCAAAGGCGGCTCTACAATGTCTTTCGTCGGCACTTCGTCGCGGATCGTACGAACAACTTGTGTGGGAAATAAGAGAAACGCTGTACAATGCGATCGAGAAAGGACACAACGTTGTGTTCCAGTGGATACCAAGTCATTGCGGTATCTCCGGCAACGACCTCCCCTATGAAGCTGCCAGAAAAGCACACGTAGAAACAAACCTTGTTTCTACACCATTATCCAGGATTGACGCGGCTCGCTACTTGAGTAAGCTGGCCCCAGAACATAACAATCCAGAAGTGGCAATCATCACAGTTCACAAATCATCGACTGTACTCTCTCGACCCATCTCTACGACTGCGGCTACTCCCTGGGCTTTCCCGGGAGGAAAGTACAGTGTTGTGCCGTCTGCGTCTGGGCGTAGCTTTCACCAACGCCTACTCATTTAAGATTGAGATGGCCAACAACGCTGAGTGCAAAGACTGTGCCGTCGATGAGACTATTGAACACATTTTGTGTTGCTGCCCGACATACGCAAACGAGAGGATTCACCTCCGCACTGCGCTACATCAACTGGACGGAAGCGTTTTCACAGTCGAGAAGGTATTGGGACCATGGGGATGCCCATCACAGCTCCACAAGGCAACGAAAGCGCTGTTGCGGTTTCTCAAGGACACCGGACTGATTCGTCGTTTGTGAAGTCAAACTTTTCTCTCCTACTCTGTAACTTTTCTTCCCTCTCACCCCTCCCCCCCGTGCAGGGTAGCCTACCGGGCTCAGCCCAGGTTAACCTCCCTGCCTTTCTTCTACCCTTATTCTCTCTCTCTCTTGTGCTGTGCTAACAGCATCCACATGTGCGTTAAACAAACAGTCATAGCTTTTAAGAATTTATTGAGCTTCGCAGCAACAAGCTTGTTGCTGCAGTTACCAGTTGTATCATTTACCAGTGCTTCGCAGTTCATCAAATAGCTGCTCGCGCTTCGCTTTGAGGAGATCCTGGATTTCCTCTGCCAAGATCCTTTGATGATTTTTTCTGCTTCTGCCGTATTCACTTGTTTTTCCCGGCCCCACTGCTTGAGCGTTTCTACAAATAGAAAGGTTGATTTTCACCATTAGAAAACAAAAAGCAGCGCTTGCGGCAACGACAATTGCTACGCCATGCAGCTGGACCTTGGCTTTGAGCACTAATGCTCTCGTACTGCATAGGAATGCGCATGACTTGTCTGTTTCAAAAGCTCTTCAAAACCGAAGTTGTCCTGTTTGGCATCAGCTGTAGTGCATATGCACTGCAGCTGATGGCCATACAATCTGGTGCACAGTTTCATGTGCAACAAAATATTTCACTCGAGCACAGCAGCCTAAAATGCACTGCATTCAAATTTAGTTGAATTCAGAGATACGTATTATCATAATTCCAACACCAAGTGCAAGAGTATCTGTTTTAACCCTATACGCCAAACTTTAGTTTGACAACATGCTATGCAAGTAGCATAAATTATGCTATCTCATTTTCGTTCCTGCTTCCAGGCTTTGTAAAGATGACTTAAGACCTGAACACACATACGCGTTGCAGCGTGTGGCTTTCTAGCGTGGCGTCGCGCCCTCTCCATAGAGAGAGGGCGCGACGAGGCAACGGTAGAGGCAACAACTGTGCTGCGGAAAACTATTCATGCTAGTTGTACCTGCTACAACAAGACGTTTTTCGGGCGTCAGCGGTAGTTTTGGCTCCTCGCCCAACGCTCTCTTCTTAGAGCAAATGGTTCCGGTAACGCTCCGAGAAGCGAGTACGTCTGTTCCCCATATCGCATGCGCCGTGTCCTTGACAACCATAGTAGGTTTTTTGTTGCCAGATATTTTTTGGCACATGCGCCACTTACGACAATCCCTTTTATCAAATGGAACTGTGAAAAAGGAAAATAATAGAGCAATTTTAATTTCAGCTGCCTTGAGGTTACAAGAAAATACAGCACCAAGCTCAATACAAGTAATACATAGTAGTCGCAGCTGTCTTTAAAGTGCATTTATGGCTATGAATCTAGGCGCAGGACATAACTGTACTGTAAGCAACAATGAAACAAAAAATGCTGCTTGTTACTTCTGCTAAGCGTACATCAAGACTAAAATTGTTTAGCCAATGCACCCGGCACAACACTAGGATGTATCACATGAATAGTATGTACACTGTCGTCCTTTATGAAAGGGAACACGCGAGCGCATGGCCGGCGCGCTGCGGCGGCTGCCTAACAGCACCATCAACCGACAGCTAAGGAAAACGCGTCTGCTTTTGGCGGCACCGCCTGTTGCGATATCGGAGCGGTAGCGTAATCAAGCAGCGCTTGTCCAACAGCCATGACTCGTTATTTTGTTTGTTAATAGATGACGCCGAAAGCGGACGTGCTTTCTCTAGATATTGGTTGATGGTGCTGTAGGCAGCCGCCGCAGCGCGCCGGCCACGCGCTCTCATGTTCCCTCTCATAAAGGACGACAGTGTACAGTTTATCACACTGTCTATAGCGCATGAGTGGTGTGCTGCAAATCAAATGAAATGTTATCGTAGTTGCTCTGTTGGAGGCAATGCACTTGTGCCAGTTCAGTTCATGCAGTATATTCACTCTGCACAAGAACTCAAGCATTTTCAGTGAAGTTGAGTATTTGCTTTAGAATTTCACAATATTTTCTCCACAGCACTGCTTAGGTGCTCAAGGCAGGTGTGATCAGCACTGTACTCTTGCTATTGCTAAACAAAGAATGAAGACTGTGCTGGTCGCACCGGTGTTTATACTTTCCTTAAAAAGCAGATGAAAGGGATACTGAACAAAAATTTGAAAAACTGACGAAAACATCAAAATTCACTCAGAAGGCGCCACTGTTCCGATAAACAGAGTTTATTTCACGTATTTTTGAACAGTTGGCTGTATTTTTGGTAGATTGTCAGCGCGCGGCGGCTGCACGCAAGCGCGAGCAGTGACGTCAGATTTTCCCTGGCGCATGCAGGTGTACGTGCTCCTGTTCTTCTCTTCCTTTTCTCCACCTCTCCTTTCATTCCACTCTCTCCTTTCCACAAAAGCGCTGATGCCTTACCTCAGCCAGGAGCATTGTTCGCTCCCGTAGTGGTTCTGGGAAACGTAGTGTGAGCTGAGCGGGTTGAGAGACGCAGGCGACGGCTGGCATTGGTGGGATGTCTGTTTCCGGCGAGTTTCACGTCACACCCTCTAGTTCGCGGCGCGGCCGCTAGACGTGGTGGTTTGCGAAAAACTAATTAAATTCATTATTTTCCTCTAGTTGCTGCCTGAAATGAAGGTTGTGTCCATCGATTTCAACCCCCCAATCTTTCAAATTGGCTGGAAATCTTGGCGGCAAAAATTTTGTTCAGTACCCCTTTAAAACTGCAGACTTGAGTATGCTAGAAAAAGCCCTTGCAGTTGAAAAAATACAAATGGTAAACATGATACTGCAAGCAACAGACTGTATGAAAGCTTTTGTAGTTAGCTACACTACCTGAGGCCTATAGAGTAGCTATGTAGTAACAGAAAGAAAGGTTAGGCATGAAAAGCAGCTGAAGAAAAAGTGACATTTAACTTTTTAGCTCATTACTTACGGAACCATCTTCCATATAAATGAAATCTCCATTTTAACCTGCAAGAGAGATAAATAACGTCCTTGTCATGGAACAAAAAAAAATTTAATTCCGACTATTTGAGGTCATCTCTGAGCCTGCTACTTACCTAAATGTGTATTGTTTCTCTCTTCTCCCTTGGTCCCTTCCTTTGCTTCAGCAGCAGATAAGCATGGTGCTACACAACATTCAGGAATATTAAGAATGAGTGATCTCGGAGCCTATATTACTTTAAGTGACACAAACTGCACTGTCTAATGAAAACCGAACTGTTACTTACAAGGAACACGTTCACTGCAAGCCGTGTTGTTCATATCCAGTGGATCTAAAGTTACAAAGATATACCGACAGTAACTGTACCTCCAGTTTTGAAAGGGAGACAATTATTATAAAAGAAGCCAAGTACTTACTTCCAACCAAGCTTTCTGTGTCGTCTGCCACGGAAAGTGCTGTAACAAAAATGATTTAGGTGTAACGGTTTGCAATATATTGAGATGTCAAAACCTCAAGCCTGTTAAATTAGGAGGCTCTTGTTGTAAAGCCTCAAAGTGCAAGTGTACAGTGCTAGTTGCAATGTACCATATAGCACTGGCTGCTTCCGAAAGTTATGGTGAGGTGCCGACCTTTTACTCAGTTCACTTTGAACTTTCAAACCGAAAATCACACTGAAATAATGTGATAAACCAGACTGAGACAAAACTTTTTTGCTTCAAAGCTTTGTGGCTTCACTACTCTGTTTTACAGATCTATACTTTCGGCTATCTACCTCCACTTTTGAAGAACCGAAGAACCGACGTCAGTTCATTAGAACGGCACTAGTATTTTCTCCATTACCTACAGATAGAAGCTGCCATCTTGATACAATACAGTTGAACTTACGCTTCGGAGTAATCATGCTGTGTTCGGTGCACTTTTGCAACACAGATTAAAAGTGCAGCAGTTCTTGAACTGGTTCAGCAAGTCGACCAAGTGCAGCCAAGTTTCTTTTAACATTTGCTATGCACATACTGTTAAGCGAATTGCTTAGACAAAAAATAAAATAATTAATTAAAAGCTGACTTCATAAAGCAGGACAAAGTCTGCTATATCATTGTCCCCGTGACATGATATGCAACTGATGTAGATTTTCTTAAGAGCATCACCGCATGCAGTTCTGATGGGAAACGAACCTGGCAACATGCCTCGACTGTAAGGTGGTGGCCGGTCTTGTTGGACTGCAACTGCGTGTACATAAAAATTTACATAACGCACATGAGCTGTAATGTTAAATCACTATACATGCAGCTTGAGCAAGATCAGTATTGCTGAGCAAAATGCATTGTTACGCTCAAAAATTTTGCTTTCAAGGCATCTCTGGAGGCTTCAAACCTGCTGCTTCAGAAATTTGTTATCGTGCTGCAGTACTTCAGCACGCAACTACCACATGTCTCTCTCTTTTTCTAGCTATTTCTGTGCCAGCACCTTCGTCCTTGACTTCCACACTTCTTTCTTCTTTTCCATTTGAAGAAGTTCCGCCTTCGAGCACAAGTCGTCACTATCTGATGACCCACTAGGACTGCTTGTCCTTTTCCTTGGCTGAAAATTCATCATGTAATGTTCAAGGACGTAAATGAAGGCCTTTTTGTTTTCAGTTTATTTTATGGTCTAATGCACTAAACAAGACCATGGCACATTTACCTGAGTTCGAGGTCTCTGCCCAGACTGTGCTTTTTTGTGCGCGTTTTCGAGATTCTTCTTCAGAATTTCCTCGTACATGTTTTTTTTTGCATTTATACGGTCATTCTTTTGTCTCTGAAAGAACAGGAAAGAACACAGAATACGTATTGATTCGATGCGAGCCCAGAAAGTTCTAACGACTACATTTGATAAAGTGGGCAGCACAGATAGCAACCTTTTTATCAGCCCTTTTTATTTTTGCTTGTGATTCCTGATCGTCATCATCACCTGACGTTTCTTAGATTGGTATTTTGGGGATCACCACCCTCTTGGCCTGTATTTCCTCGCGGGCGTCGCTTTCGTCTCTGTAAGAAATAACGGCTATGAAATTGCTACTGCAACATTTTACACACCGTTGACACATACCTGCCAGCATCAGGACTTGCGTTTTGTACAGTCCGCTGTTGCTGTTATCTACAGGGTCCTGCCAGTATGCATTGTATACTGAGCGGTTATCATAGTCGCTGGTGTCTTGAGGCTCAAAATTCTCAATGTCATCCACATCAATCACATGCAACCGTTTGTCATGATCGTTAATAAAACGCACAACAGCAAACATGGTGGTGCTAGGCAAAGAATGGTCTTGAAAAATCTCACAACGTGCGCCGCAAACACCAGAAGCACAATCGGCACAATGCCCACGCAGAATCTGTAGTGCGTCGCCGCAACAACGTGCCCTAGTGGCCAGACTGGTCAAGACCAGCGGCCGCCTGCAGGATAAAATAAATAAATAATAAGTCTAAACACATGTCGTTATTATAAACAATGCAGCAGTAATGAACCTGTGATAATCAAACTGATATGCGTCCCTGGTGCAATGTTCGTGTAGCCCGACTACGCCCGACGCTGCAAATGGCTGCGATCCAACCGATCCAACTTCGTACAATTCAACCCAAGACGTTTGCACCTTTTTGTCTTGTGTGCGTGTGGAACACAGCGCGTGGACGCTGTTCAGTGCAAGTGCCAGTGCGAGGTGCGAGATTTGCATGTGTGTGCACAGCGGAGAGTATGCATCGTAGAAAGGATTACCTCAACCGAGGCAGCGCCTCCGCCATCCCATATTCCACGAAAACTTATCTTGAAAGATCAGCCCAGCGTGTGAAGCAATCACATGGACTACAGCAGGACACCAATGTCATTGCCGGGTTAAGCCATTCGGCTGCTCCGGCTGCACGCAGTGACGCGCAGACGCCAGCACAGACACAGCCTGCACAGACTGATGCTGAAGGCCACTCGGACTCCGAATCGGCACTGTAATGCCAGGGCTCTCAACTCCAAACTTCATTGCTTCGGCAATGTATTCAAGCTGGTAGAACGTCTGATGCAACCAGCGTCAACACCAGCGAGGTGCCTGATGCAACGTGCGCCAGCCAAGGCGGGAGTTCCATGCAATCCACGGCAACTCTTGCGGTGCGCCTGACGTAACCGACGGCAATTCCTCACGCACCGCGCGGCAAGCCCTCTCATCCACGGGTCAGATTCCAGCCAGCGACCAACGGTGGTTCCTGATTGGAGGCTTCGACCTACTGGCTGATGCAAGGGGTCCAAAGGGCTATAAAAGAACCAAGCCGCGGAGTGACGAGAGACAGCGACTGAAGAAATCCCGGGTCGTCATCGCACCTCAGTGCGAGCCCAATAAGCTGTCGGTCCCAGTGCCGAATATGTAACGCCTCTGTTTATTCTGTATATAAATGTTACCTTAACTCACCGTCGCCTTGTCCGCTTCGACTATCAGCTCTGCGGAGATGCAGCCGCAAGCTGAGACACCCGATACCCAACAGCACATGAAGTGCCCTTAAGTGACGAACCACAGCCTCCCGTAGGCGCAGAAATGACAGAAGAGCCACAGGAAGATTTAGGTAGCTTTTCCAGTGACGATTTGCTGGCACTAACAGTGAATTTTGTTCTGGAATTTGGCATTTCTTGGAAGGGAGTGGAAGCCCTCCAAAAGTTGATTATGCACGTACTTGCACGGCACGATATACCAGCTACAAAATATAGGTTCAAGAAGAGTGTTGGGACAGAAATAAAAAGCCGCCCGTTTCCACTTCTACTGCGGAAACTGTATGACGCTCCTTGCCGAAACAAGTGGTGACCTTGCCGAACTAAATGTAGTGCGGGTAACGTGCACCGTGTGCGGAAAAACGTTACATCGGCCCGCAGATGCTACGAGAAGGCCACGTTTTCATAACGCTGCCCATCGCGAAGTTGCTGTCTTTGTTACTTGCAGAAAATGACGCCAGCACTGCACTCCACGAAAGACTCGATTCTATACACAAGAGTCTGTCTGAAGACACAGATGAAATGACAGATATAACAGATGGCACCCTATACAGAGCCCTTAGGCACAAACTGACGTCAAAAAATGACATCACCCTCACTGTTAATAGTGATGGAAGCCCCGTCTTCAAATCGTCAGTTTTCTGTGTGGCCCGTTCAGGTGATAGTGAATGAACTCCCAGTGCACATTAGGCAGAAAAATGTGCTTGTGTCTGCCCTATGGTATGACCAGAAACATCCTGATATGACTGTTCTGTTAAACACATTCGTAGAACAAATGGATGGATTGTCCACCAACGGCATCACATGGAAGGCAGGCAACGAAACTGTGCATTCCAAGGTAATATTTTTGAAGTTCTAAAGCTGCTTGAACAACAGAGCTTCAGGAGATTCAAGTTTGTAAATGCTACAGTGAGCTGGAGTGCACAGACTAACTTCTGACCGGGTACATTAGTGTGCCAACTAGTTTCTTTCAGTCATCGTGGGATCCACAGCACTTGGAGACAACACAACGGAGAACGGCACACTAGTTCGGCTTCATTGTGTGCGTCGTTTTCCATTCGATCTTTATCTCCAAATACTGTTAATTCCTCAGTGTCTAAGCAGTACTTACTGTTTTGCATTAACTGTAACTTTTACAAATTTCTTGGAGAGTGTCCATTCATGCAAAAGCCCTAACTAAAAACTAACAATATTCCCTATGCTTTCCATGGCCTCATTATCTGCTGCATTAATTCATTTGTGCCTAATGAAGCAAAGAAGCCTTCTATTCATTTCCCTTTTGTTGCACTTTGTTGCAGAGTTGCACTTTGTTGCAGGCTATCAGCTGCAGCGTGTATTTTGATATCGAAATATATGTTGTCCTTGTTTATGCAGGTGTGCTGCTTCAGCTGCTGTGCTGATGCGCCAGCACGGGCAGCCATGCAGCACTTAACCCAGTTTAACGGGTATTACGGCTGTGGATGGTGCTTGCATCCTGGGGCTGCTGTGGATGGTTAGTAAAGATATCGCTTAACTGCAGAGCATAGTCAGATTTTTAAGCAATTCTTATGTCAACACTTATCATGTTGAGTGTATCTGGCTTTGGTATTTCTCATCTCAGAGGCAAAAATGTATGTTATGTAGTAGCGTTTCTATGTTTCAAAATTCTGGCACATAGTCAGTTTTTGGAAATGAGCTGTGCAAGTGAATTCTCGGAAATGCCGCTAAAAGCAAGTGTGCAAATATTTAAAATCAAGCTTAACTGTCAGTCCATATTTACAATTTTCTAAATTTGTGCGGTTTTCATTTTTTTCGTATTACGCCAAACAGGAACTGTCAAATATCCTGTGGACACTATTGCACCTGATAGGACAGCAGAAGGCACAAAGAAGATCATGATTGAGGCCGCTGAAGCTGGAACACCGGTTCAGGGCGCAAAAGGCGTCACACCTTTGATTAATCTTCATCACTTTAATATAATCTGGGGCTTTACCCCAGACTATATGCATTGTGTGCTTCTAGGTGTGGTACGGCAGTTGACGGAGGACTGGCTCTCTGACGTAGGCGAGCATTATTACATTGGGGCACCACAAACAGTGGCGGCCATAGACGATGTTTGTGCTCGATAAAGCCTCATAGTTGTGTGCCGCGGCTTCCACGCTCAGTTACTATGAGGAAGTATTGGAAAGCCTCAGAGTGGCAACAATGGCTTTTGTATTTTTCACTGACTTGCTTGGAAGGCATACTTCCGCGGCAGTATCTGAAGCATTTTGCGTTGCTTGTTAGCAAACCAGAGTCCTCCTCTGGTTAACCTCCCTGTCTTTCCTTTATCTTTCTCTCTCTCTCTTGCGTTGCTTGCGAAGGGTATTTCCCTTCTTCTGCAGGACAAAGAGTCCCTTGTAGATCTATCTGTAAGCACGGACTGCCTGGTGCAGTTCGTAGTTGATATGCGTTTATATATGGAGAGAAGCGCATGACGTTTAATGTGCATCAATTGTTGCACATTGCTCAGAGTACTGTGCACCAAGGACCACTCTGGGCGCATTCTTGCTTTCCATTTGAGTCCAATATTGGTCAACTTAAGCAGCTGGTCACATCAGCAAAAGGTGCCCCGCTGCAGATTGTAGAGCGCTTAATGATGGCCAGCAACTTTAGGTGTCTGAAGGCTACAACCGGCCATCGCACTCTAAAGTTTTTGACAAAAGCTGGCCCATCAAATAGTAAAGGTGCTCTACTTCTCAGCAAGCCCCGAGCTGTGTCTGACCAACTGCTTCACCTCGCGCAAGACCATGTTGGCAACATCATCAGTGGCCCTGTTGTGGAACATGACCGGGCTATTGTATCGCCCGGTCTTCGGTTTCACAGTGAGCAATACTAGGCCAAACAAGAGTGACAGCAATGCTTAGCAAACACATTTGGGAACGTGTGTGAAATTAAAGCACATTGTTTCTTTCAAGGATTTCACAGGGAACATTAGGATTTTTGCTGTTTCAGACAAATTCTTGTGTCGTCATGCATTTGGCACTAAACACATCATGAAGTCCCAGGATACTAATTCCCAACAATTAGTAGAGATCCTTAGCAGTGTTGTCCCGTGAAACTACATAGAGTGCAATGGAAAGCTTTTTATTGAGAGAATTTTTTCGAAAATGCTCTCTGGTGGTTGCTAATTGCATAATGAGAGTAACTGTATTGTAATTTAAAGGGATACTGAACAAAACTTTTGCCTCTAAAATTTTCAGCCAAAGTGAAAGATTGGGTGCTGAAATCGTTAGACACAACCTTCGTATCAGACAGAAACTAGAGAAAAATAGTGAATTTAATGCGTTTTTCAATGCGCTTTTCCCAAACTTCCGCGTCTAGCGGTCGCGCCGTGAGCTAGAGGAGGTGACGTTTGGTGGCATTACAAACGCCAGAAATGGGCATGAGAACATTGCCAGCCGTCGCCCGCGTCTCTCAATCCACTCAGCTCCCCCTATGGTTCCCAGAACCTTAACGAACAGTACCAACAGCGAACAATGCTCCCAGCTGGGGTAAAGCATCAACACTTATGTGGAAGAGGGAGAGTGGGATGAAAGGAGAGCTGGAGAAAGGAAAGAGGACAGGAACACGTGCACCCTGCATACGCCTCAGCGATTGTGACGTCATGGCTCACGCTTGCGTGCAGCCACCGTGCGTTGACAATTCACCAGAAATATATCCACATGTTAAAAAATACTAGAAATGAACTCTGTTTATCAGAACAGTCGCGTCTCCCAAGTAGAATTTCCATGTTTTTGTCAGTTTTTGAAATTTTTGTTCAGCATCCCTTTAACTGTGGTTGTTACTTTCAGTTCCTTTCTTTCCTGTTCCACGTGGAAATGACCACCTCTCATAGACTGCTTGAAATTTACGTTTTTGACCACCTGCATTGATTTCTGTTTGAGCATGGAATATGCACGTTTTGTGTAAGGTTATTGCTCATAACCTGATTTAAATTGTTGTTTTGCTTGGAGTTCAATGTTTCATAGTGACGTGAGCCATGAAGAAACGATAGCTTTAGTGCAGGGGCCACATTAATTTCGATCACCTGGGCTCTTTAACATGCATTCGCAATGCATTATTTCTGCATTCTTGCATCTCGCATCCGGTGTTCTCTATGGCTTAGCAGTTGAGGGATCTCGACACTCAACCATTGCAGTGACGCAAACACACCCGCTTTGCTATAGGATCAATTCCTGGGCACCACAGCCATATTACAGAGGAGGATAAACCTAAAAATACCTGCGCATTTTTGTCAGTGCATGTTGAAGAACACCAGATGATCTAAGTTAATCTCGAATTTTATTCTAGCAAACGTAAATAGTCCTTACGTGCTTTAAAATTTTTGAGGGCTTGTCTTGTTTTTCTGCGGGTACGTATATTAGTGTAGGCCACTCTGTTTCGAAAATTAAATTTTTTTTTGCGTGTAATGATTGCAGCTGAGCAGGGTAACTGATGCGTCATAAGTTGTGAGCAGGTATCATGACCATACATGTTTTTGCTATGAATAATATGTTCTGGTCATAGATTTGCAGTGTGCTTTTTCACCAACTAATGCAAATAATTTATTCTTGTGGTTATTTTCAAATGCCGTATTTCAAAAATAGTTTTCTTAATTCCATGTTGCTAAAAATCGCTCTTTCAGTTCTCGGGCAGTTCACAAACCTCTACATAACAGAGACTCCTGAAGGTCACAAGTAATAATATTGTTACAGCGAGTTGTGATGAAATGGTTTTATTTACAGTTGACGAACGATGGTTGTTCGTGGTAGCGCACTGCAGCCTTGCCAAGCTCTTCGTTCTCTTCTACTCCTCTCTTCCTCTCTGCCTTTCGCATGTCCGTTACATTCCCCCCGCAAGCAGACGAAGCCCGTAGGGCGAGTCATGATGAACAAGGAGGGTAGAAAGGTTTCAGGCGAGCAATATGAGTGAGCTGCGTTCTGCTCGATCGTCGACCACTGGACAGGAGACGAGCTATTACATAAGTGAGCTGGCTGAGACGCTCCACAACTACAAATGGGCCTGAATATCGTGACAAAAACTTTTGACACAGTCAACGCTTGCGTTGCGGTGTCCAAAGCAACACCAAATCACCTTTTTCGAACCATACTGGTTCGTGACGGTCGTCGTATCGCTCCTTCGAACGACGTTGTGAAGCCAGAGTCCGAAGACGAGCTATTCGACGGGCTTCTTCTGCGAGGCACAAGGTGTTCGTTACAGAATCGTCATTGTGTAGAATGAAGGGTAAGAAAGTGTCCAGAGGACTTCGCGGCAACCTTGCGTACAGGAGATAAAATGGGCTAAAGTTCGTTGTTTCATGTTTCGCCGTGTTGTACGCGTACGTGATAAAAGGCAGCACATCATCCCAGTTCTTGTGATTGGAGGAAACGTACATGGCAAGCATGTAGGTCAGAGTTCTGTTTGTCCGTTCAACGAGGCCATTTGTCTGCGGATGATACGGCGTTGAATGACGGAACTGTGTTGTACACATACGAAGTAATTCTTCAATAGCATCAGCAGTGAACTGGCGGCCACGGTCGCTGATAATAACACGTGGTGGCCCATGACGAAGGACCACGGAGCGCAGCAAGAACATCGCCACGGAAGCAGCGGTAGAAGAGGGCATGGCTGCGGTTTCGGCATACCGTGTAAGATGGTCCACGCAGACGATTATCCAACGGTTCCTATTGTTAGATAACGGAAATGGACCCAGAAGGTCAAGTCCTACTTGTTCAAAAGGCGTACTGGGTGGTGTCAATGGCTGAAGGGGACCTGGTGCTGCGGTGGCCGGTGGCTTGTGACGTTGGCACGTTTCGCAACTAGCGACATAGCGCTTCGTTGTTTCGTACATCTTGGGCCAGTAAAAGCGTTCCTGCGTGCGATGCAGCGTTCGTACGAAACCGAAATGGCCGGATGTCGCATCGTCATGCATGGCACGTAGAACATCGAAGCGGAGGCTCTCAGGGACAACTAGCAGAAAACGCGCTCCAGGCCTGGAGTAGTTAATCTTGTAAGGCAACTTGTTACGAACAGTAAAGTGACCGCTGCCTTGGGAGGTACGGGCGGCGACAAAAAGCGGATCCAGGTTGAGATCGTTGCGCTGTTCTCGCTGAAAGTCGTGCGCGTCGGGAAACGTGGTTGTAACAGTAGCGAGACAGTCGTCAAAATTCTCAGCATCGCAGTCGGTAGTCGCAAGAGGAATCCGAGAGAGGCAGTCTGCGTCAGCATGACGACGGCCGCTCTTGTACGACACCGTAAAGTCTTATTCCTGAAGGCGCAGCGCCCAACGTGCGAGGCGGCAAGAGGGATCACGCAAACCGACCAGCCAGCATAAAGAATGGTGATCGGTAATTATCTTAAATGGCCTCCCGTAAAGATAACAACGGAACTTCTGTACGGCGAAAACAGCTGCCAGACATTCCTGTTCCGTAACCGTATAATTGCGTTCAGATTTGCTCAGGCAACGGCTGGCATATGGGGACGACATGCTCTGCGCCACTGTGACGTTGTACGAGCACCGCTCCTACGCCGATACCACTAGCGTCAGTGTGAACCTCAGTCGGGCAAGATGGATCGAAGTGACGCAACAGGGGTGCTGACGTTAGTATAAACTTAAGTTGGGAGAATGAGGCGTCACACTCTGGTGTCCAGGTGAAGGCCGCATCCTGTCGCAGGATACTTGTCAGCGGGAACACGATCTCGGCAAACCGGGGAACAAACCGGCGAAAATACGAACATAGGCCGATAAATGAGCGAAGTTCTCGTGCGGACTGCGGTGGTTTGAAGGAGCTCACTGCTTCAATCTTACGAGGATCGGGTCTGACGCCATCCTTGTCGACTAAGTGCCCCAGCACTAGTGTTTGGCGTTCACCAAACCGACATTTCTTTGAATTCAGGACCAGCCCAGCTTTTTCGATGCAGTCGAGGACAAGGCTGAGTCTGTTGTTATGTTCTTCAAACGTACGGCCAAAGATTACAACATCGTCAAGGATAGCACATGCATATCTCCCACTTTAGACCTCGTAGTACTGTGTCCATAAATCTTTCAAAGGTGGCAGGAGCATTGGAAAGCCCAAAAGGCATAACATTAAATTCGAATAGGCCATCGGGAGTCACAAAAGCAGTCTTTTCCTTGTCTTCAGGTTCCATGGGTATTTGCCAATAACCCGCGATCGCAAATCAAGTGTCGAAAAATAAGAAGCGGCGTGCAAGCAATCAATGACGTCATCAATCCGTGGTAAGGGATAGACATCCTTCTTCGTCACAGCGTTTAGACGCCTGTAATCCACGCAGAACCTCCAGGAACCATCTTTTTTCCTGACAAGGATTACTGGGGCTGCCCACGGGCTGGACGACTCTTGCACGACACCTTTGCTCATCATGTCCTTTACTTGTTCGGCAATAACTTTGCGCTCAGAGGATGACACTCGGTAGGGCTTCTGGCGGATGGGGTGTGCTGAGCCGGTGTCTATTCTGTGACGAGCGCGGGACGATGGTAACTGAAGGGGTGCATCTTCGTGTTTGAAATCGAATGCGTCAAGATGCCGGGAAAGGACCTGTACCAGCGCTTGCCGTTCCGTTGTACAGAGAGCCTTGCTGATCATGCCGTGCATTAGATCTTCATGATGCCGAATATCGCAAGAAGAGGAAGCTGTGATGAGGTCCGTAGTTAGTGCCGCTATTGAGCTGCATGAGGCTTCATCGAAGAGAGCGATCTTCATACCACGAGGAAGCACAACCGGCGTGGCGGAACAGTTGAGCGCCCACAATGTTGCGACTCCTTTCGTCATGCACACAACAGAACAGGGCACAAGTATGTCCTTCTTAGAACAGTTCATGTGTAGAGGCCCAACTACAAGGTCAACACAGGCAGCATCAACCGCGCTGGAAGAGACTCGAACGGGTGTCAGGCACCAAGATGGTGCTACCACTTCATCAATCACACTGAGTGCGTTCCTGTCTTCGCCATGTGAGCTTTGTTCGGAAAGTGACGGAATAAATAAATTGTTTACCGATATTTCGCCACTACCACAGTCGACGGAAGCACCGCATTGCTCAAGAAAATCAATACCAAGAATCACATCATGCGAACAACGAGAAAGAACCAGAAATTCCGCTACGAACACTTTCCCAGCCAACAAAACACTCGCAGCACAAACACCAAGAGGATGAAGCCCCTCGCCGCCTACTCCACGAAAGGTAATGGGATTGTCCCAAGAAAACATAACTTTGTGACCGAGACGGTTTTTGAAGGCGAGACTCATCACAGACACAGTCGCCCCAGTATCAACTAACGCCATCGTCGGTATTCCGTCAATCAACACATTCACTTTGTTTCTGAGCATCACAACAGGCAGAGGTATATCTTGCAAAGACCGTCCGGCGACCTCACCTCCATTGGCCGCGGATGCTAGTTTCCCGGAGGCGGAGGGGAAGAACGACGCCGAGGGGACGGCGAGCGACGAGGACGGTTAGGTGGTGGTGTCAAACTCCGCTCAGATGCTGGTGAATCACTGCGTCTGGTCCCGTGCGAAAAACGGTCCCTTGGAAACAAGTCGGTCGTCCGCAGGTCATATGATGTACCGGCTCCTGATGGCGAGAACGTGGGTTGTGCCCTTCGTGATGGGCGGCGGTGTTGACGGCAATACCGAGCGATATGTCCAGTGAAACCGCAGTTGTAGCACACGGGAGGGTCGCGGCTCATACTATATTCATCGGAAAGAATCCTAGGCCGCTGCTGTCGGCGAGCAAGTTGGTTATCATGAGGATAACGGGTCTCTGCCGCTCTCTGGAATCCCTCGTATTGGTCGTAAGTCGCATCTTGGTAATAGGGTCGGTGCTGTCCTTGCCGCAGCGTGACGTAGTCAGGCACAGGGTCTTGAGTATAAAAACGCGGCTGTTCACGTTGTGGTCGAGCGTCATAGGTAGGGCCTCTATCGTAGAGACGTGGTTGTTGTCGAGGCATGACATCATAATCCTCAATGCCCTTCGCTGCTTGGTGCGAGGAAAATGAAGCAACGTTTCGCTCGAACTCTGGCGGCAGGTGGGAGGGATGAGTGCTTGGATGTGCCACTTGCGCGTACAGGCTGAGTTCTTCACGGACTATTTGCCGGATCGTTGATGCAAGATCAAACGGCTGGTTGCTCTCTATGCTTGCAACTGTCGTCGCATTGGCTAGCCTGCCGAACTTCGGCGTGATGCGCCTCGTCTTCAGTTGTTCAAAAGTGCGACAGTGCCGAATGACATTGGCGACGGAAGTCAGGGTGTCTTTCGCGATTAGGAAACTGTAAACATCCTCGGCGATTCCTTTTAGAATGTGGCCGACTTTGTCTTCCTCAGACATTCCGGAATCCACGATCCTACATAGCTTTATAATTTCCTCAATGTAGGTCGTGCAGGTTTCGCCTGGCACTTGCGCGCGTTGCATGAGTGTCTGTTCTGCTCTTTTCTTTTTCGTCGTGGAGTCGCCGAAACGCTCCTTGATCTCAGAAACAAATCTGTCCCAGGTCGTTAACGTTTCCTCATGATTCTCATACCACACTAACGCGGTATCCGTTAGAAAGAACACGACGTTCGAAAGCTGAGAAGCGGCATCCCACTTGTTCGCGGCGCTCACCCGCTTGTAATGGATGAGCCAAGCCTCGACGTCTTCGTCTGGTCTTCCGGCGAAGGGACGGGCATCTCTCAGTTGTGGAGCCGAACTGGTCGGCGCAGAAGTGGAGAGGGGTCGTTGTTCGTCTGCGTTGAACATGTCGAGCCCGGATGAATACGGTGGGAGTCCAGCAAGGTGACGGCTCCGTCGAAAAACTTGCGGTTCAACCTCCGTCTTCGGGTGTCGAGTACCCAGCACCTTCCACCACAACTGTTACAGCGAGTTGTGATGAAATGGTTTTATTTACAGTTGACGAACGATGGTTGTTCGTGGCAGCGCACTGCGGCCTTGCCAAGCTCTTCGTTCTCTTCTACTCCTCTTCTTCCTCTCTGCCTTTCTCATGTCCGTTACAATATATTTAGAAGGTTTAACATGCCAAAAACACTATAATTATGAAGCACATCATAGTTGAGGGCTTCCAAAATTTTAGTCACCTGGGGTTCTTTATCGTGCACCTAAATCAAGGTACACGGGCATTTACACAGGATTTATCCTGCTCGGGTCAGCAGTTGAGCACCATAAGCACTAGACCATTGTGGTGGTGTCACTAGGAGCCCATTGTTGCCACTCTGCAGAGCTGCTACTTTAGGACTGAGTGTTTGTTTCTTTTTGCTTGTACCTGCTCATTATGATAGTTACATATGCTCATTGCATTTTGTGTTTGTGATGTGCAGATAAGTAGTACACCGAAGATTTCTGTCAAGTGGTTAAGGGAGGTTGAATTATTGACAGGATTGCAGAGATGCCATCTTTTTTCCTTCAACTTGAGAAACCCAACATCAACTAAAATGCAAAAAAAGTATGACATTGATGTAAGTTCAGCATTTTACCAATGGGTCAAGTTGCCAACTTGCGAAATGCAAAGACTGCACCTTTGATCGTCCTAAGCTGCTTGAGTGGAATTGAACTCCGAGCCACACAGCATGCAGATTGCACTCTTGTCACTTTAGGAGTGAATACAACACATTTCTAGTCGACCAGGAAATTGTAAACTCAAGCCACCTGCTGAATTGCAATGACATCAACAGAAACCTTGAACAGGTAAACTGCATTGTCATTCAAAAGGACAGTGTCAGGGTATAACCTGCTAACCCCCACATGTCAGTGCACTACTGGTATAGATGTATGTGGATTGTGCAGCGAATCAGTAGTTTTTAGAGGAAATGAGCTATGTGATTTTCAGTGTACACAAGATATAGCTATCGTCAATTTGTGGAAATTTTTACTGTCTTCTGTTGAGTGCCTTTTGAATTAACAATAAATCTCCTGTTTTGTGCAGAGCTTGACATTTCTCACTGCCTAAGCCCAGCCTTAGCCTGGCCTCTGGATGTAAACATTTCGTATTAAAAAAGTCACAGTTTCGCCGCAAGAGCGAAGCAATGAATGCGATAGCAACAAATTGGCATTTCACGTGAAGAATGACAAGCAGATCGAAACTTGGAGCGCACTGCTCAAGCGTAAAGGACGCACGAAACATACGCACAGGTATACACAGGATGAGCGCGAACTAAAAAGTGTCACAGTTGTTGCTTCACTGTGTTTAATAGCACGCTTTTTTCGGAAACGGGGCTTCTGCAGCGAGCGAAGTGACCTTTGGGCGCTCTGTAACCTAAGCGCAGTCTTTCCGACGAAAGCACGACGTAAAACTGCCTCCATCCTCCCACCCCAAGATAAGCGCGCGCGCACCCGCACCCGGGCAAAGCGACTACGCCCTTCAGGCCAAACTGCAAGTCGGGGTGTTGGGGAGCCAACGCGTCGCAACGAGTGGGGCGCCGAGCCATTTCACTTTCTTCGTGGCTTTTGTATATATATATATATATATATATATATATATATATATATATATATATATATATATATATATATATATATATATATATATATATATATATATAGACGGAGCATGACGGCGAAAAGCAGCCGAGAGTGTCCATATAATTGCTATCGCAATAAAAAGGAGAAAGCATGCGCTGGTGTACAGTACAAGGGTGGCGATGCGGGCTTGTTGGTTAGTCATACTAGAATGAGTTGAGCGCGTACGAGGACACGGACAGAAGAACGAGACATACGCACACTGGCGCTACTAACAACAATGGTTTATTTCATTCACCTGCCGAACCATATACCAGTTTTGCGCACGACAGTCACGTGAACACGCTTGCATAAAAAACAACAAATGCCAATTGATAACAAACAAGGAAATTCACCTCTACCAGATAGAAAACAGGGTACATAGGCAATGACAAGTAATTTAACGATACATGCGCAGAAAGTGTAATTCTTTAGCACTCAGAGACATTGAGGGATTGCTGACACAGGCGTCACCAAGATGATCGATTTGTTCGGCTTCAATGATCAGCCTAGTAATTTCGGACCGGTTCCTGCTGACGACAACGGTCCCATGAAAGTTGGGTTTGCACGCACAACCATGGCAGTGTTGTGCCAAAAAGGCACGCACAACCATGGCAGTGTGCCAAAAAGCCGCTTTTTGGCAAAAGATGAAATCATGGGGCCTGTATGTTCTGTTTCTTAGACCATGCTGTGGTGTGTGGATACATTCAGGCAATTGTAGCATAGCGATAATTAAGATGCGGAGTGTTCGTATAGGCTCCAAAGGAGAAAATGCACGAACACGCGTGTCTTTGTACGCGGCCGTGGGGTTTTCCCGCGCCGGAGGCTAGTGGTGGGCCTCTGTAACCAAACGCCTGGGGGGCGAGGTTGGCGACAAAGAGGATGGTAGCCGGGCATGAACTGATTACAGCCGGTATGCATCCAAGGAAGAGTTCCATCATTATCCCAACCCTCAATCGGCAAGAGGGCGGGATAGGAACCATGCTGAGATGGCTGGGTGACCTGGCAGGCACCTGTAATCCAGCTTCTAGGAGGCCTTAGTATGGAATGGCTTTCCTTGTGAGAGAGTTCAGTTTCGTACCGCTAGGGGCCGGGGGGAAGTTGCGAGCCCCCCTTTATCCAGCCAATCAGGAGGCCTTGATACGGGACGGGAATCTCGCTGCTGGCTCAGGGAGTGTCCAGCTCCATTCGTGGTCAGTAAGGCGCCGGGACGGTGTGGGCTGTTGCGAGCCCATGTAATCCAGCTTGGGAGGAGCCGCGGCCTTCGGATCACAGCTCCCTCCACCTCCACGTGGTGCGTCACGGGCAACGTGCGGGTGGCTTCGGATGCCCGCACGGCTAAGAGGGGGAGCTGTGTTGGTGCCTGGGTTCAAGGGCACCAACACCAGGATGCGGGGCATTGGCTTGTGTGCCGGGCTCTGCTTCCTGATGGCGAAGCGCCATGGGGTGTGGTTCGAACAAGACCACAAAGCGCGCCACTACTAGAACCACCAGGTGGGATGCTGCTGGAACCTGTTGGTTCCAGCAGCATCCCAGGGGAAACAGTAGCCTGCTTGAACCAGTACAGAAAACCAGCAAGCACCTTGCTGGAACCATTACAGCCAGCAAGCTGCCTGATGGGACCATCAGCAAGCCAGAAGGGAGCTTGCTGTTACCAGCAAAGAACCAATGGGTACCCTTCCGGAACCAGCAGAAAACCAGTGGGCACCCTGCTGGAACCAGCAGAAAACCAATAAACACACTGCTGGAACGAGTACAACCAGCAAGAAACCAGCAGCTTACCTGCTGGTTCCATCAGAAACCAGCAACTCCCAGCAGAAAACAAGCAGGAAATTTTCAGCTGGGGAAGTAAGTTAACAGTTCAATTTGAGGAAGTAAGTTAACAAAATAATTCCTGTGAAAATAGTAAATAAGACACAGAAATAATAAAAATTTACTGAAAATGAGGGCTGAGCATTTTTTTGTTCACGTTACATTAGTAGGGGCCCCTCTTCATGGGGTCCGGTCGTTACACTGGCTAAATCAGGCAAACTTGGTTCGGAGGTTGTGTTTGCAGAAGTAAATAAGTTCTCATTTATATAACAGTGGCATAGCAACAGTGGTCACAAAGCACAGACGGGGCAGGACAGTTTCGAAGAGATTTTGGAGTGCTCATTATAGAGAAGCTAAACAGATCCCAGATGTACCATGCCTATCAAAAGTTTGATCCGTATACTCGCCCACATGCTGAACCTCTAAACTACGTTTAATAGCAGAACAAGTGGCGGCATGCAAAATGAACCGCTATAAACAAACTGATCAACGTACATGTTTACTGAGAAGTTCTAAAATATAGGTATGACAAGATAGCGGTATGGATCAAATCTATAGGGTTGCACATGCCGGCGTCGGCTATTGTGCTCTAGCTCACAGAAAAGCTCTCTCTCCATTCCTTGTTATGTAGGGTAAAAGTCACCTATCAAAGGCACAGTTCTCAGATCCAGGTCAAGACAAATAAAGTCACTGGGCACTTCAGTTATCGCGGGTCATTATTCTGCAGGTGGCGATACGATGCGGACAAACATCGGCACAATGTCTTATCTCAGACACGTCTTTCGTTGTTTCAGTCATATGGGGGGTTGTTTTATCTTCGCAACACCATTAGCGATTGTTGTACCGTAATGCCTGTGATTAAATGTAGCGCAAATGTAAACAGACACGTGTCAGTTGTCCCAGCCATACGGGCCGACAGAGCTCCATCTGGTCTTGACAGCCTGTTATCTCAGACTGTGTATTATCTACAAGGTTGTTGCATTTTTATTGCAATAGGCATTATATGGACACTCTCGGTTGATGTTTACCGTTGCCGTCGCGTCCCGGATATGCATATGTATATATATATAGAAAGAATAACTTCGGTTGCCGCAAGGTTACAAGTATAAAAATAGATGCGCCTTCACATAACAACTGTTTATTCTGCCGACGTCTCGTCGGGAACCCCGTCTTTTTCAAGGCATAACAATATTTACAACGTGTCTCTTTTATAGACCGTGTTAGGACAGTAGGGAAGGAGACGGAAAGGTAAAGACGAACGTGAATAGAGGGAGAAAAAAAAGAAGGCGGAAAACGAGCACGAAATAAGAAGGACCGGCATGACAAGAGGGTAAGAAAGAATGAGCCGTTTTGCCTGACGTGGACATTGTGGTGCCTTAAGCAGCCATACTATTATTGACAACACACTCCACACCCCCCACCTCCACCTAAGTGGACAGTCTGACGACCCCGCTCGTCTGGTATTGCTCTTTCCGGTGCAATCCCCGGGCGGCCTTTTTAAAATAATGTCCGTGCTTGAAGTTTATGGTGTAAAGCGGCAGAAAGTAGAATGGTTGGGGTAAGGACTGAGGATTTCCAGTGCGTGCTTTTAAGTGTCGGCGGGGTTGCACGATCTGAAGGAGCCGGTAATGTGGCCCCGCCATCAATATTCATTATATGGAGTGGCTCTTTTAGAGAAGGAATGAAGAAGAGATGTAAAGGAAAAAGCTTGCTAGTGTAACGACAGTACGACATCCGGGTCCACTTATCCGTGCATGCCGGCTATGCTGAAATGGCAAATCAATTCCATATATTTACAGACACAGGTCTACACGTGCGCCAAGGAGAAATATTGTTGTCGCAATGGGCGGCAAGGGGCCAGCGACTAATTAGGGAGTGGCGTTTGCGCCTTTTAATGATCGTAAGGTTGACAGGGTGCCTGGGTGTTCATTTATTCCGTTTTTTATCGTGTTGAATTTGTAGATGAAGTAAGATTCTCGTTGCTCTCGTTCTCGCGTTGTTGGAAAATTGTTTTCCAAGAGTCTAACCCTGATATCTTCAAAGCTGTGATCCTTCAACGTACAATGTTTAGAAAGTGGAAGACGGGGCAGGGAACGTACATGTGCCCGATGGTTGTTGAATCTAATTCTAAAAGGCGTGTCCGTCTGACCCACGTATTGCATGTTGCATATTCCACATTCCAAAAGGTATATTACGTTGTCTGAGTCGCAGTCTAGTGCACCACTTATCCTGTGCTTAAATTCTGAGTGGGTGCTTTCCGCCACTGTTGTTGTCTGCATGTGTTTGCATCATCTTCCTTTTCCGCAAGGGCGACACCCTGTTTGAGGATTTGAGCCTATCCTTAAATTTACTAAATGATCCCTGATACTTTTTGGCCGCCTGTATACCACACACGGAGGAGAGGTGAAAATTTTGGATAGTCGCTTTCTCTGTTCCAATATGTTGTAGTGTTTTTTAATACTTTATTTATGTTCGGTGGGTCGCTTGTGAAAGTTAATACCAAATTTTAGGGGCGAAGCTCCTAAGGGTGTGGGTCTGTCCCTCCTCTGTAGTTGTCGTAGTTGTAGTTGTAGTAAGGTAGATAGCCACGTATAGTGGAATGTACCCACTCCTCGTGATGAAGATGACGATGACGCAGAATAGTGGAATGTACCCACTACGCGTGATAACGATGACGATGACATCATTCACTTCGTGGATATGGCGTGATTTTAGGGGCGAAGCTCCTTAGGGTGTGGGTCTGTCCCTCCTCTGTAGTAGTAGTAGGTAGGTAGGTAGGTAGCCACGTGTAGTGGAATGTACCTACTCCACTTGATAAAGATGATGATGATGATGGAGTATAATGGAATGTACGCACTACACGTGATAACGATGAAGTATAAGCGCGTTCCAGTATAGTGGAATGTACCCACTACACGTGATAAAGATGACGATGACGCAGTATAGTGGAATGTACCCGCTACACGTGATAACGATGAAGTATAAGCGCGTTCCAGTATAGTGGAATGTACCCACTACACGTGATAAAGATGACGATGACGCAGCATTGTGGAATGTACCCACTAAACGTGATAACGATGAAGTATAAGCGCGTTCCAGTATAGTGGAATGTAACCACTACACGTGATAACAATGACGATGACGCTGATGACCATGAAGTATAAGCGCGTTCCAGACCACACATTCTCTTACTGCCATGGATGAAAACGATCGAGCTTCGCCCACTCATCATCATTCACTTCGTGGATATGGCGTGATCTTTTTTCTTGCGCTGTTGGTCGGCACTTTTTTGTTGCTGCAGTAGAGTCTGGCGGTCCAGATTTTCCGCTTTTTTGATCGCATCATCAATGATAGCTGCCGGATATTCTTGGTGGAGGAGTACTTTGCGCATTCGTGTGCTGTTTTTGCGGAAATCATCTGTGCGGGAGCAGATTCTTCTGAATCTGTGTGCTTGGGAATAGGGAATGCTGGTCTTGCAGTGTCGTGGGTGGTAACTTTTGCAGTGCAGGTATTGTTGTCGGTCCGTAGGTTTTCTGTAAACGCTAGTAACCAACGCACCATCCTCTATTCGAATGTGTACATCAAGGAAGCTTATTTCAGTGTTAGAGTATGAGTGTATGAAAGAGCAACATACGAAGTTAGTACACTCTAACGAGCGAAGCCCAGCTAAGCCCAGCTAATACCCAGCTAAGCCAACGAATGGCTTCTCGGACAGAACTGGCGTGCAGTGAAAAGGTTCAACTTTGAGGCTCGAAAGTTCAACTTGCGACTGCTGGATTTGTGTCATGTGAGAGAGGGTGTCTTTTATGTGGGCCATGCAATCGACCGGTTCCCGCCATGGATCGTGCTCGCTGCTGACGGGCTACACCTGAGCTTTGCCGGAGTGTCTCTCCTGGCGTGGAGCATTTATAACTTCCTTCTTGATCTACGGCGGCCATACATCACCGATTGGCTAGACGACGCACTGCAGCCGGACGCGTGCGAGCTTCGGGAGGCGCCATCCTACTCCCAGGCACTTCGGCGTGACCTTCCCGGTGACGCCTGTCGGAGCGGCGTGGGGACCAACACCAACCAAGCAGCCCCTGAAACAACCACTGCTCATTCTACAAGCCAGCAGATCCCGTCAGGACCACCCTCACGGGACGCACGACCGCCTACACGTGTACCACGGCTGGCGACACCGTCTAGGAGACACACGCCGGAAAGGGCGACAAAAGTTAATCCGGGTCAACGACCACGGCCGGCTGTACAAGACCCTCAACCAGCCACAACCAGCAGTCAGCACCAACCAGCATCAAGCAGCATCAACCAGCAGCCAGGATTAGCAATCAGCAGCCAGCAGCAGCCAGCAGCAGTCGTCCAGATGCCACCACGTCACGGGATGCACGGCGGGACGAAGCTCCACCACAAACCAGGTACGACCTCCGGGTACCCTGCGGTTCTGCTCGCCGCGTCTGTGTAAAGTGACATGCTGGCTGTACGAACGGGCAAATACCGTCCCCCTTGGTTGAATTAGTCCATAGAACAGGTCCGAATTTTCTTAGTCAGAAAAATCGTTGACAAATGGATACGACACGAACTTCATGGGCGTAGCCTCAGGGAATATGTAATGGCAGGTGCGGCACCGAAGGGGCTGCGCTTATCCCTAACACCATCGACGCATAATTTTTCTAAAGGGGAAATGAAACAGTGGAACAAAATTCTCGATCACACCACACAGGAGCTAACTAAGGTCACCATTGAACACTGTGAAAAGACTCTCAACACACTAATGGACGAGGAGCTGTATGCAAGAAATAACTTTCCCCTCTTCGAGTTAGAAGCCAAAGAACTCGACTTATTTGAGCAGAAGAAAACGGGTGAAATAGAAAAGCTCAAAAGAAAGAAATCTGCGCGAGGTAACGTTTCACCACAAGCAATACCGGTTGCTGCTTACATGGAAAATAGCAGGCCACCTCACGTTCAGAAAGACTTACCAGCACACCACAAAGAACAAAACGTCATCAACCTTTCAGATAAAGAACTTGGCAAAGAAGAATTGGCTGTGCTATCACTTGGACTTACAATCTGCCCCAGCAATGGAAAGTACGATGAATTCACACTTCTGAAAGACCTAGACGACTTCGCACGAAATTTACGATTGGAGGAATATTTCTTCGATAAACAGCAAAAACATAATCCGCTTTTCCGCTGGGTAATCGGACGGCAATGGACCCCAAACGCCAACAGGGATCGACATTCGGATCTCTACATAGACGCGGTTCAGAAAGATGTCATAAATGCGTACAAGGCACACACTCCAAGTATGAATAATATTTCAAAGAAAGAAAGAGAATCACTTGTCGCGTTGAGCAGCCACGAGGATCTCGTCATTGAACCGGCTGAAAAGGAGGCGCGATTGTTATTTTAAATAAATCGGACTACATTGAGGAAGGCAAGCGACAACTGAATGACAGAAAATTCTACACATATCTTGATTCGGACCGTACAACCGAGCACAAAGAGATAGTTGCGACAGGCCTGCAGGAGCTCACACGTGAAGGCACGATCGATCCACAACTTCGAAAGGCACTTGTTACGGTACATTCGGCACCAGGTCGTTTTTACATGGTCCCGAAAATCCATAAAGAGGAAAACCCTGGTAGACCAATTATATCAGGCACGGGAACGTTAACTGAACCTATATCTAGTTATATTGACTCGTTAATCAAAAACATACCATCCACACATGAGTCTTTCTTGCGTGACACAAACCACTTCCTTCGGGAAATATCGGAGGTAATATTCCCAGACGGTGCATTTCTGGTGACATTGGACGTTAGCTCCCTCTACACGAATATCCCGCATGACGATGGTATAAGGGCACTTGTAGAATCTTATGCCAACCACAACCCTGATGCATACCCAAGCAAAATAGTAATATAAATCTTAACGAGGCTTGTCCTCGAATTAAACAGCTTCGAATTAAATCAATACTACCATTCAAATCAGCGGCACGGCAATAGGCACAAGAATGGCTCCAAACTACGCTAACATATTCATGCGCCATATAGAATCCACTTTTCTCTCATCCTGTGATATCAGACCTGTATTCTATAAACGGTCCCTAGACGACATATTCATGATTTGGACGGATTCAGAAAACGAACTCCTCAAATTCATACAGGTATTTAACCAAGCACATCCCAGCATTTCTTTCACACACTCATACTGTAACACTGAAATAAGCTTCCTTGATGTACACATTCGAATGGAGGATGGTGCGTTGGTTACTAGCGTTTACAGAAAACCTACGGACCGACAACAATACCTGCACTGCAAAAGTTACCACCCACGACACTGCAAGACCAGCATTCCCTATTCCCAAGCACACAGATTCAGAAGAATCTGCTCCCGCACAGATGATTTCCGCAAAAACAGCACACGAATGCGCGAAGTACTCCTCCACCAAGAATATCCGGCAGCTATCATTGATGATGCGATCAAAAAAGCGGAAAATCTGGACCGCCAGACTCTACTGCAGCAAAAAAAAAAGTGCCGACCAACAGCGCAAGAAAAATTTGGTATTAACTTTCACAAGCGACCCACCGAACATAAATAAAGTATTAAAAATACACTTCAACATATTGGAACAGAGCGAGCGACTATCCAAAATTTTCACCTTTCCTCCGTGTGTGGTATAAAGGAGGCCAAAAAGTATCAGGGATCATTTAGTAAATTCAAGGATAGGCACAAAACCTCAAACAGGGTGTCGCCCTTGCGGAAAAGGAAGATGCAAAGTATGCAAACACATGCAGACAACAACAGTGGCGGAAAGCACCCAGTCAGAATTTAAGCACAGGATAAGTGGTGCACTAGACTGCGACTCAGACAACGTGATATACCTTTTTGAATGTGGAATATGCAACATGCAATACGTGGGTCAGACAGACACGCCTTTTAGAATTAGATTCAACAACCATCGGGCACATGTACGTTCCCTGCCCGGTCTTCCACTTTCTAAACATTGTACGTTGAAGGATCACAGCTTTGAAGATATCAGGGTTAGACTCTCGGAAAACAATTTTCCAACAACGCGAGAACGAGAGCAACGAGAATCTTACTTCATCTACAAATTCAACACGATAAAAAACGGAATAAATGAACACCCAGGCACCCTGTCAACCTTACGATCATTAAAAGGCGCAAACGCCACTCCCTAATTAGTCGCTGGCCCCTTGCCGCCCATTGCGACAACAATATTTCTCCTTGGCGCACGTGTAGGCTTGTGTCTGTAAATATATGGAATTGATTTGCCGTTTCACGCATAGCCGGCATGCACAGATAAGTGGACCCGGATGTCGTACTGTCGTTACACTAACAAGCTTTTTCCTTTACATCTCTTCTTTATTCCTTCTCTAAAAGAGCCAATCCATATAATGAATATTGATGGCGGGGCCACATTACTGGCTCCTTCAGATCGTGCAGCCCCGCCGACACTTAAAAGCACGCACTGGAAACCCTCAGTCCTCACGCCAACAATTCTACTTTCTGCCGCTTTACACCGTAAACTTCAAGCACGACATTATTAAAAAAAAGCCGCCCGGGGATTGCACCGGAAAGAGCAATACCAGACGAGCGGGGTCGTCAGACTGTCCACTTAGGTGGAGGTGGGGGGTGTGGAGTGTGTTGTTAATAATAGTATGGCTGCTTAAGGCACCACAATGTCCACGTCAGGCAAAACGTCTCTTTCTTTCTTACCCTCTTGTCATGCCAGTCCTTTCTTATTTCGTGCTCGTTTTCGCCCTTCTTTTTTTTCTCCCTCTTTTCACGTTCGTCTTTACCTTTCCGTCTCCTTCCCTCCTGTCCTAGCACGCTATATAAAAGAGACACGTTGTAAATATTGTTATGCCTTGAAAAAGACGGGGTTCCCGTCGAAGCGTCGGCAGAATAAACAGTTGTTACGTGAAGGCGCATCTAATTTTATACTTGTAACCTTGCGGCAACCGTGGTTATTCTATATATATATATATATATATATATATATATATATATTGACCGTGGCGGCAGGTGAGCTTGTGCTTATGAGGCCTGGACGCCGTCTTCACCCCGCGCTTACTGCGGCTGCACGTTGGCGGGTGCCATGGACGAGAAAGTGGGGACTTAATAAGACTTCGCCTTCGTCGACTGCACCATTGTATTGATGAGAACAGAGACACAACGCCCGATCGCCGGGCTGACTGGTCTATTCTGATCTATGCCGGTCGCAAGCCCACCACCCAGTTCTGCCTCTTCGATTACGGTCCTTATAATATATATATATATATATATATATATATATATATATATATATATATATATATATATATATATATATATATAGGCACAAAGAAAAATAAATTATCACAGAAAAGTTCCGAGGCATCCGGCCGGGGATTCGAACCAGTGACCTCTCACTCTACAGCGCGCTGCGTTAGACAGCTTCACCATGCGCCATGCGTGCGCCGGTGCTATAACAACGAGCTCTTTCTATACACAATTTACGGCTAGCGCTACGCACATCTCGGAGGAGCTTGAGCGTGTTTTCTATCACGCAACGCTCCTACACTGTCTTTCAATTTCAAAACTGTCCTTGAGACGAGCATGAAGTAGTGGCCCCTTCCTGTACCCACTGGTGATGTGGAACAAAAAAATAACACCGGGCACACTTTCCGACGGACGCCGCCGCGTGGCAGGAGACGCAGAGGGGTCACTACAAGCACCGCGGTTTAAAGAGAAAAAGAAATATTTAAGAGCGTCGGGTTCTGTATTGTCAACACTTGCAGCGCGTTGCTCAAACACAAAGATGTAACAACTGTGACAGTTCTTTGTTCACGTTCGTCGTGTGTGTACCTGTGCGTTCTTTTCGAGTGCTTATAGTTCGAGTGAGTGCTTATAGTTTTCGAGTGCTTTTCGAGTGCTTATAGTTCTTCGTGTGGCATTCCGATTTCTTGCTATCGCACTCATTGCTTCGCCCTTGCGGCGAAACTGACTTTTTCTTCGCAATGTACTTGTCGCCTTCTTTATTATAACTCTAGCGAGGGCAGTGAACGACCGTGTACTGAACGAACCGGTAAGAATGCCAATTGGAAATATAGAGGCGTGTGAATATCTAATAAATCAGTTTTAACACCATTTGCACAACAAGACACAACAAAAAATAGAAATACGTTACAACGTCCCACCATTCTTTCATCTTGTAGTCAGGTTAAGATAGCTTGAAGACGCCGTGATCAATTACTGGTATATCTTTTCCTTTCTATACACATGATGGAACTTTAAGTTTACACAGTTGTACTTTCACTGTTGACATGGGCGGCGATAGTTTCCGGCATCAGTGCGCCACAGGCCGCTATTATATAATTTAGCATCTGGGCACTGATTTACATGGCTTTTTCTGGGGCTGTCCGTAAATGGTACTTAAGTACGTCGAATTTGTAACGCAAGCGCAGAGGAATCCGGAAGTTTCCATCATTTCTGCGAGGGTCCTGTGCGCTTAAAGCATCGGCGTCATGATGTTCCCCTAAGAGGTATACCTCGCTGCGAACGAGAAAAGCAGTTTGTGAACGAAAGTTTTCTGTTGGAAAATATTTTTGTGGAAAAGCTATGTTACAAAGTTTTCCAAAGTATCGACACAACCACTAAGGAACAAGGGTCGACCATTTTATCGCGTGGGCGCGCAGTCTAGGAAATTTTGAGTGGACAATGTTTGTGAAGCAGCATAGGGCGTGCTTGGTGGCGCCGCATCGGAAGGGTATGTCAACAAAGATAGCGGAGAGGCCGCCTCGATTTCACAACGCACGAGGCAGACTACGCCCCCCGGTGGTCGGCTGCCGAGTGGACGGTGGCTGAGTGTCTCCGCAGGATGAGGTAGAGGCAGTAAGACTCATAACTGGGCAAGTTGGTATGTATTCATATTTAAACTTTTTTAGCGCGCACAAAAGACGAGGACAAGAAAGAAGACACACGAGTGCCAACTCTCAACTATTTATTTTTGAAAGGAACTATACATATATATACCCAAGAACCAGCATAGAGGCAGTGTCTGGAAGTCGCATGATAGTCTTGGTCGATGCGGCGACTATTGAGTTCTTCGAAGCGTCAGGCAATCCTTGGTAACATTTTTTTTTTACAATTCAGCAGTCATTGGACAGCATCAGATTGAATACATCTGCAATTACTCTCAGCAGATGGCCTACTTTGTATGGAAAAGTATTGATGCTATTCACACGAAGGAAAATGGCGAGAACGTCACGTATGTGCGACACGTACATATACGGTTCGTACGATTCATTTTAAGTTTGAGCCTTAAAGAAAGATCGTTCAAAGCGGCGAACTGAAAGACAAATTGTCTGCCAAATAGGTAACGAAGCTGCTGCTTCCATGTATATACAAGCTAGTAAGATATGCTTCGTGAGACTAAAACCAGGCGCCCGCTATATTGCAGAGATAGAAGGTGGCCTTGGCGAGCATGAACGACGGGTCACAGCGATTCTGCGCTACAACAAGCTCGTATTTCGCGATTCAGTCATCGACGCCAACCCTTTTTAGTGCCACAAAATTTACCGGGATCGCGCGGCCGAGGTAACACAACCGGCAGTCGCGGGGGCAGCATCAGAAGCGGAATTCCTTCCTGTTGACCTGAGCCGACACGGGCAAGTCCAACGAGAAGTTTCACCTTGCGTCGCACCTTGCCCCTCCACAAATGTATTAGGTACATAATTACAGTGAGAAATAATAAAACACAGGGTTGTTTTTGTCTAAAAGCAACACTTCATCGCCCTATACTTCTTGAAGAACTTTGTCTTCCTCATACGCCGAATACCGTAACAATATTAAACGATGAATTAGTCAGGTAGCGCAACAGTACGGTGAGTGTCTTAGTAGGATACATATGCAAACGCAGCCTCCTGAGGCAGTTTGAAGAAAAGTTGAAGCAAGCCACAACGTTAACTTAGTCCAAGGTTCGACGAAAACTTGTCAGGCGAGGGCATTAAAGAAATAAAACTGTTGACTGTTTTGTACGAAAGAACCTGTTTTGTGTGTTTGTTTTGTGTGAAATGAATAAAGCTGCTGAGAGTTGACATTCTTCGTGTGAACCATCACGAAGACGAAATGGCTTTCCTTGAGCATGTGAATTCTTTTCTTCCAAGCATCTAGTTTAGCATGGGGTATGAAAATGATGGACAGATTGCCTTCCTCGATGTCCTTATAAGATGATCAGCCAGGGGAATTACAAACAGTGTGTATTGGAAGCCGACCCACACCGGTTGATACCTAAGGTTAGAATCTGCGCATCCTACAAACCAAATCGTTCCGTTGCCGCTGCGCTATTCTCTTGCACAATGCGCATCTGTTCGGAGCCTAATCTACGCAAGCAAGAGCTAGCTGTGGCGAGGGAGGACTCTTGCAGCAACAGGTACCCTTCACAGTTAATGAGGACACAAGAATTGCGGTCTTCAGTTGCTTGCCGTGAAGAGGCTCGCGAAGAAGACAAGGAAAAACGTGCTGCCATCTCTAATACGCGCGGTATCAGTGAAACGCTTCCAAGAGGGTTTGGCATATACGGCGTCAAAAATCTCACTTGTGCCAGCGAACAGACTTAAGCAGAACCTGTTCCGCGTGAAGGACACTTCGGGAAAGTCCATACCTCCAAGGGTACAATGCAAGATACTTGCAAGGATTGCGATGCATCCTACATAGGTGAAACTGGAAACTTTAAAAGAAAAGTTCAACAGCATCAGAACGATGTAAGCAAAGGCAACGCAAGCTTGAACGCTTTGACAGATCCACACTGTAATTCTAACCGCACTATCGATTGCGATTGGGCGAGCAAAATCCCAATCGCTATTGTGCCCGAACAATTCCGGCAGAGAAGCGCCTATCGACGCGGCTTCCGCACGCATTCAAACGACTAAATCTGGTATTAATCGGACGCAAGGTAAACTCTCGGAGATATACATGCGCCCTCTGCGCCACCCAGCGCATAAACAGTCATGCCCTTTTGCAACCCCTTCATTGTGAACAGGGTCGCCGTTGGATGGACATGAAAAGGCGCCAGAACTCACGCCTAAAGTAGTCCAAGTAGCCATCTCATTTGATATTACCAACAAATTTCTAGCGAAATAGAACAGAAGCGGTATTATCAGCATAGTCCTTACTATTGATGAATAAATAAAACCATTTTGAATAAGTAAAACGACAAGTTTAAAAAAGAGCCATGGCGCCAACTGGAAATTTTTGTCGCCAACGGGGTCCAAAAGTAGCCAATTTGGCGCAAAGTAGCCACCAACGGCAACCCTGATTGTGAACTATAGGGACCCATAGCGCCTAAAATACCAATACATGTTTGTTTTTCTTTGGACAAGATCAGTGCCTGTGTCATTTTTTTTTCAAGATAAGCTTGAATACTCTAACAATGGGATTACAAGAAAATGGTGAAGTGCAGTGAGTGTCAGAACTTTAAGGACAACGAGACACAACAAAAAACTGAATGTCACCGCTGCTTACGCAGGCGGTCTTGAATTTAGATGAGTGTTCTGTTCTAAAACGCGCTAACAACATGTACTGCGCAAATCGACCTAAAATACTCTCAAATTGCTTGGGAACTCAAACATTTCGCAGACATAGTGGTGTCTATACTTCCGACGCCGACTTTACATATTTTAAAAAAAAAGTAGTAATAATCTGACGGAAGGGAAGTGGTTCGAAATTGACCGAACAAAAAATCCCTCTGCTGCTTCTGGTGTAGAAATCTATGCTTTGCCCAAACTTTCTTACAAGGTTACAATGATGCCAGTTTGTTCCAACTTATTTCGACCAGCGGACGGTTAGCTTTGTGAGAAGGCTATCCTGCGCGAGAAGCACAATAATGATTTGGATTTATGCCCGCAACGCGTCCAGCTCATCAACAGTTAACTTGACAACATATTTGTGGTGAAACAGCGCCAGCGAAAACGGTGGACTAGACGAAGAGGAACGACGCATACACAAGGCGCCTTGTGTATGCGTCGTTCATCTCCATCTAGTCCTTCGTTTTCGCTGGCGCTGTTTCACCACAAGTATGAACCAACTAGCCCAAAAGTACATCCTCAGAAGTTGACAACATACTTGCACAAAGCTTAAACATGTAGTTGTAATGCTCGCAACGTCATGACTGAATCAACTGGGTAGAGCTGTTATTTCATACTTCATTATCACCATTCTGTAGATGGATGGATGGATGAAATAACTTTATGAAGGTGCAACAGGTCGCGCTAGTGCCCTAGCGTGAAGCGGGCCGCTCCCACGTTGGGACCGAAAAACCTAGCCTTTCGGCCTCTTCGCGGGCCCGCTGGACTGCGCATATCTGTCCCTCTAATGTCGGACTGCGTAGAGCTGCGTTCTATATTTCATTTTTTTACGTATGTGTTCGACTGAGATCACCAGGGGGCGCCGACTAGTGCACAAGTACGATAATCGGCTCCCGCTTGTTTCAATGATTTCAGTCCGATAGTTTCTGTGCCTTATGCTACCTTTTGTGGTACCTGACGCGGCAAGTTACGAAGTTCACGTCGATACCAAAGTTTCATCTGTGAGTGATCCCTTTGCTGGATTCTCAAGTCTTTTCGTTCAGACAACGCCGCTAGGCCGCTAGGCCTAACCGGCTAGGCCTACTTGTCAGCCGAAGTCGCGGCGGAGGAGTGTCTCCACTGCGCAGCCGTGCCTGTTCTTCCCAAGATGTCCATGCAAGTCACCGTGGAGGGGGAGGATATCACTGATGAAGAATTCAAGCAGTCCGGGTGGACTACGGCCATTTCAAAACGCAAAACGCAAGGAACGCCCGCGCAGGGCGGGCAGACGCACTCGTCACGACGCGGAGACGGAATCGGCGGGGCACGCACTCCCGCCGGCGTGAAAAAGCGTATCATCGCTGCGTCCAGGCTCCCCCCTCTGCCGAGAGAGAACTACAGGATCATAGTTAGGCCCAGGGGAGGCCTAAATGTGAAGAACGTGAGTCAAATCAAGGTGGCCCATGCGCTCGCGTCGGCGGCGCAGCTTGTTCCGGCCGAAATCACCAACGATATTGTGTGTTCCAACGTCATGCAAGACATTTTCGTCGTGAGTACGCCGGAGGAGAAGAATGCACGGGCATACTCGAAAGTTGAGTTAATCACAGTTGGAGGCGCAAACTACGAGGTCGGCTCCTATTTGGCGGCGCCGGACAACACATGTAAGGGGGGTCGTCAAGGGCGTTGACCTCGACTTCAACGAAGAAGAGATCACAGGCATGATTGTACACCCTAGGAATCCGAGGGCCCTGGAGGTCAAGCGCATCAGGAACACCAGTACGGTCGTTGTCCTCTTTGATGGCCTAAAGGTACCCAACTACGTCGTGTGTGGACCAAGCATGCTTCGCTGCACACTCTACCGTAGACAAACGGACGTATGCTACGCCTGCGGCAGACTGGGACACCGGGCCGATGTTTGTCCGACACCCGAAAACACGATCTGCAGGGGATGCGGCATTGAATCCCCGACCGAAGACCACGTCTGTACGCCAGAATGCGCCCTGTGTGGGGGCCCTCATCCCACGGCGGACAGGTCCTGTAAGCAGAGATTCCATATGCCGTACATCGTTCGTAGAAGAAGGAGGGAGCGCCAGAGAGTCAAGTCACCTGCATCGCCCGTAGGAGAACGAGCCCAGAGCAGGTCACCCTCGAGGGGACGCTCCGAGACGCCACGATTCCGTTCCAAGAGCCGCTCGCGCTCCAGAGGAAATTCCCGCTCCAGGGGGCCGCCAACTGTGCGTATCCATGAGCCACCTGCTCCCGGGCAGACCGAGTGGGCCGATCGAGTCAAGGGAACAGCGTCAAAGGTAAGGAGGGGTTCATCACCACCGCCAGAGCATAGCGCGAATAGGATGTTACAGCTAGAACGCGAGAACGCTTCGCTCAGGAACGCTTTAGAGCAGCTGAGGGCTGAGATGGACAAGATGAAGAAGGCTGGTCAGGGACAACCGGTTCAACGCCCTCTGCCACCTGTAACCGAAAGAGCCGAAACGCCAATAGAAACGCTGATGGAAATACCTACCGAGACGCCTGCGCCCCGGCGTCCCGCCAAAAAGAGAGCGCTGTCCCAACCCATACTAGATGAGGGCATCGACGAGCTCAGAGCAGAGTTAAGAGGATTCCAGTCCGAATTGAGGGACGCGCTCAAAGCGCTCAGCGAAGCGGTCTCTGCCATGAACGCGAGAGTCGATTCAGTCGAATCTAAGATAGCAAACACGGATCAGCTGTCCAGTTCTGCCGGGCGCACCGCCTCTCCATCAGCAGGTAGCTCCACAGTCCGGGCGTTCCAAAATTCAGAGCAGCTGGCGTCTGATCACGGCGTCTCGGATGACAGGCTAATCGACGGCCGCAACCATGGCGGGTCACGATAGTAAAATAGTTGTTTGGCAGTGGAACTGTTGCGGCTCCCAACGTAAAAAGGCAGTCCTGCAGCAGTTTGTCAGATCCCATCCTTATAGCCCTCACGTCATTTTACTACAGGAGACACTGGCTGACTCGGTCTCTCTTACGGGATACGAGTCTCATTCGGTATACGGACAAGGCAAAAGAGGTATCTGTACGCTAGTATCGAAAAAGGCTCACCTTCGTCGTACACAATTTATTTATGGACCACAGTAAAACAGAGCACTCGCTAATCGAGCTCATTCCTAGCGGCCAGCTCAGGAATAGCCTTTTTCTTCTTCACATTTACAGCTCCCCGCGAGATATGAGGCAGCGTTTTACGTCTCTCATTTCTAAGGCGGTACGCAAGGCGGCAGGTTCTCCGCTGGTAGTGGCTGGTGACTTCAATGCTCCGCATCAGGAGTGGGGATACCACCGCGTTACGGCCAAGGGGGGCGAACCTCTGGCGGACTGCGTCCGACTACGGTCTCACCCTGGTCACGGACCCGTCCTTTCCAACAAGAATCGGAAACTCGTGCACCAGAGACACCACGCCGGACCTTACTTTCGTCGCAAACGTCGGGAACGCCGAGTGGTGTAATCTTAATGAGACCTTGGGCAGTGATCACTGCGTGCTGGCCACGTCATTGGTGGTGCGTAAGAGGTCGCCGAAGGAGTTTACGATTACTGACTGGGATCTTTTCCGTAAAATCAGGGAGGAGAGGGAAGCTGAAAAGCCTATTTCCCTAGATAGTTGGGTAGCGCAGCTTAAGGAGGATGTACAGTCGGCCACCAAGTCCGTTGCCACCGACTTGAATGTGGACAGGATGGACAGCCGACTGGCACACCTTCTGGAGGCTAAAGGGGCCCTCCTGGCTAGATGGAAAGGCCAGCGGCTGAACCGCAGACTGCGAAAAAAGATCGCGGATTTGAATCGCACCATAGAGATGCACTGTCAAATGCTTTCCAAGCAACAGTGGAATGAAATCTGCAACTCGGTGGACGGGCAGATGCGAACTGGCGGTAAATGGAACCTGCTCAAGCATTTGATAAAGGAATCCAATTCCAGGACTAATCAGAGACGCGCCACTGATAAGATTCTACATTTGGCCCGCCAGGACAACTCCGATACGGAAATACTAGAGTCGCTCGCCAAAAGATATCTACCTTTAGCCACTGCGGATGGTGTGGCCTATCCGCCTTACAAGGGCCCTCCGATGGCCATTTTGGACGAGCCCTTTAGCGTCCCTGAGGTGAAGGAGGTCCTAGAAGGTCTCAATGGTCGTTCAGCTCCGGGTCCTGATGGTATCTCAAACAGACTTCTTCGCAACTTGGACGATGATTCGATCGCGTTCCTAACCGACGAAATAAATCGGGTTTGGGAGAAGGGTGCGGTTCCAGAATCGTGGAAGCTGGCGTCGGTCATCCTGATTCCGAAGCCGGGGCGCGCTCCTGACCTGACGAATCTCAGGCCGATCTCACTCACGTCGTGCATAGGCAAAGTGGCTGAACATGTGATTAACAACCGGGTATCCAAGCACATTGAGGACCGTGGTCTTTTTCCGTATAACATGATTGGCTTTCGACACTCACTTTCCACCCAGGACGCCATGAAAATGATAAAATGTCAGATCATCGATAGAAACACGAGGGACGTGAGGGCCATTCTGGGTTTAGATCTAGAGAAGGCTTTCGATAATGTCTCGCACGCCCACATACTCGATTCTATCTCAGACCTCGGTCTAGGCCAAAATTTCCACACATTTGTCGGCTCGTTTCTCAGACACAGAAAGGCTGCACTAAATATTGGGGACCTCCGGTCAGGGCCCATGGAGCTCGGCTCGAGGGGCACACCGCAGGGCTCGGTGGTATCCCCGCTCCTGTTCAACATCGCCATGTACAAATTGTCTCAGAGGCTTTCGGAGGTCGAGGGCATCAATCACACCCTCTACGCTGACGACATCACCGTATGGTGTGTCGGAGGCAGCGAGGGTAGGGTGGAGGAAGCCCTTCAGGAAGCGCTGGATTGCACAGAGGACTTTCTCGTTGGGACGGGGCTTCGCCTCTCCTCAAACAAGTCGGAGCTCCTTCTGTACAGACCTAGTAGAAGGGGGGGTTAAGCCTAGGGGCTGGGTCCCCCCTGTCGGAGGTCAACATTGTACTCCACACCAGCGCAGGACACTCCATTCCCAGAGTTGAGGTTATCAGGGTTCTAGGTATGCTCATCGAATCCAACGGATGCAACGGGCATACCATCGCCAAAATCACCGCGAAGATGAACAGCACGATACGGTTAATTACTCGGGTCTCCAACAGTCGAGGTGGCATCAGGGAGGACAATCTCTTGAAGCTATTCCACGCGTTCTTGATGAGTCACATCATATACGTGGCCGCCATGCACTCCTGGCAGAATCACGAAAAGGCGAAGCTTAATATACTCATTCGAAAAAGCATCAAACGGGTGCTGGGTCTTCCGATTAATGCCAGCACAACGAGGCTAATGCAGCTCGGGGTTCACAACACGTTAGATGAAATTATCGAGGCGCAGCACACGGCTCAGGTCGCCAGGCTGTCTACTTCGCCCGCTGGCAGGGAGATTCTGGCGGTTCTGGGTTGTAATCCATCTCTTGAGGAAGAATGCAAGTTTAGCCTTACTAGGGAGCAGCGAGCCAGTATAACTGTTTTCCCGCTTCCCCGCAACATGCATCCGCAGCATAATGCAGGCAGGCGAAGGGCCAGAGGCGAGGCCTTACTAAAACAAATTCGCGATGACCCGCACTCCGCATGCTTTGTGGACGCCGCGCAGTACGGCAGATCGGCAAACTTTTCGGTCGTCCTAGTGGACCACAGTGGCGCAGTTCTCAACTCTGCATCTCTCATGAATACCACCCCGGCTAGAGCCGAGCAGGCCGCGGTGGCTGTCGCTTTACTTGACGAGACTAGGCATCAAGTCTACACCGATTCTCGCGCGGCTGTCAGAGCCTTTGCATCAGGTTCCGTTTCCGCCGAGGTCGCACACATCCTAGGCGACAGAATCATTTCCTCACACACCATCACGTGGTTTCCGGCTCATCTCGGGTCGCACTTATCCTCTCTGACTAACCTCAATGAGGTCGTTCACACCCGCGCGCGCGAGCTAACCCACCGCGCAGGGTTGGACGGAGGCGGTACCTCGGGGACTGGTCGGGAGGTCTTTCGAGATCCTTTATTCACGTTCAACGAGGTTTCTAAGCACTACCAGCTGTCTAGGCGAACGTTTCCTCTTCCGCACGTGAAACTCTCCAGGCCGCAGGCTGCCACGCTTCGAATGCTGCAGACCTGGTCTTATCCCAGTCTATCAACCCTAAGTTCTTACACGGACGCTTTTGCACCGGACTGTCCCGATTGTGGCGCGCGAAGCAATTTAGATCACATGCTCTGGCGGTGTCCCTCCTTACGGGGTCCTCAACGCCTCACTGAAGAAGAGTGGTGCTCCGAGCTAAGGAGCTCGAACCTACTACACCAGTTAAGGGCCGTCCAGAGGGCCCACGACGCGGCGGTGAGGCTTGGCCTCCCCGTCCCCACGTGGGAGCGGCCCGCGGCGCTGCCGCCCTGAACGGCTGCGGTGCTCCTCAGGACTATCTTAATAAAGTTCATTGTCTGTCTGTCTGTCTGTGTTCGACTCACCAAGAAAGCAAGCAGTCTTCTTTTGCTGTTATTAATTGCACTTCAGAATGTAAATATGATACGGTAGTGCACTTCGTATGTGCTCTGCTTTATGATGTACATATGTTGGTTTCTCCGAAATGTGGCGAAGTAGCTCCAGCAATGGAAAGGTTGTTGATAGCGATGCGCCTTTATCTGTCCCCCGGGAAGAGGCGGCAGTGATGTGACATCATAGCATGCCTTTCACTTAGTGTACACAGTAATTTACCAGCATTATTTCTCGGTACCTGATGGTGAAAAATCAACGCCTGAATAAACTGGCACGGTTTACCTTATTGCCATTTGCATATGGCATAGCTGGGCACAAAAGCGTGTTCCTTTAGCACGCACTTATACCTTGCTAACGCTTTCAATGCATTGCCCTTCGGGCGAAATGATTTATTCTTGTTCTTGGGGAACACTTAATTATCGTGTGACAGCCTGGCCATCACCCTCCCAAAAGTCGGAGAACGTTCGCCTATGTTTTGCCAAAGCCATCTCGCTTTACAGAATTGATCGACCATTTCTAGGCACTCAATGTAGTGAAATTAAATGTAGGCCGCTATATCATTGTAACGGCTATTCAGAACCTTGTTTTAAAGCATCCTGCAGATTGCTTTATACATTTTTTCCTGTTGTATTGCAACACCAGAATTGTCTGTCATCTCCTGAAGCTTTTCGTTTCCCTTTCATAAGGCCTCATGAAACGTGCGAATTGACCAGCGGCGACGGCGACGTCAACGCGATTGATGCGACAAATCATACGATGACGCCACCCTATGACATCATCATGACGTCACATGATATCTTCATGGCATTACGTCGTTGATTGGACCAATTAATCTCGCAGGCACCTCAAAACCACTTCCTGTGCAGAAAGCTTTCAATCACTCCGATTCTGGTGGCAGAGCACAATCACGTAGCTGCAGAAATCTTCCGGCGGGGAGGGGGAGGAGTAGATCACTGCAATCTACTGAGAAGAAAAATGTTTTCGCTTTCGAGTCTTTTTTAGGCAAATGTACAATGAACGGTGTGACTTTTTCTTCGTGGCTAACTAACTATGATAGAACTTGTTGTACGGGGAATTTGTTGTACGGGCCGGACCTCCTCGAAGACACACGCCATGTTTTGAGGCAGTAAAATGAAGCATAATGGTGACCAGAGTAAGAGAGTACTTACGCCACAGTAAATTAGTCCAAAGCCTATATCTCCCATGTATACTGGAATTTTTCCTTGTTTACACGGCGTACAAGAGTGTATTTGAGCCTTTTATCAGCGAAGTTATCATGAGATACGCTAAGACAACAGAACGGAACAAAAGAAGCCATCCACATATCGCCATAACAGCACACGAGCGACGTTCGACACTGTGATAACATGTTTTCTCGTGACTTTGGCACCTACGTCAGAGATGCTATGCGAGAAGCAAGAGTCGCGACTATACGCTAGCTGGCTGCAGCCGCAGGGAGGACACTCCACAAATGCACTTCTTTGAACAAAAGTGTTCCTATCACGAGGTGCCACGTCTTGTCTATCTGAAGAGAATGACGTAATTTTTTTCAAGCATTATCTAGTCTAGGTCAGTTGCACGTCAGCTCCCTCAGAGTGCTTATAGGGCATTGCCGACAAAGGGCAAGAAGCGATTCCTCTTCGAACTCACCGGCATTCGAAGATAAACGAGGTGAGAAATGAGTTGGTCCTTCTTTTAATGATATTGTGATTTTGTAAGAAGTCCTTTCAGCAGCGTGCTTATGTAAGTGCACAAAAATATAACAAGTGCAGACAACAGTCAATGAGTTTCTTCACTAAAGCGCTTCAAGCACAAAAGAAAAAGGCAAGCAGCGTTACTCCGCCAATTTTCCATTCAGACAATGAGGTATAACACAGGCCAAAAAGAAAGAAAAAAAAACGAACAAATGATCTCAGCCGCAGCCAAAATGCTTGGGAGTGATAACGTGATTCACATAGCGAGAGTGCATCTTATGTAAAAGTTTGATCAGGCAGCTTCTTCCATTCCACCGTCGTTATAAAAAAAGCAGTTGAAACAATTGACACGAGCAGCAAATTGGGTTACAGCTAGTGAGTGTCTGTACCTCATCACGTAACCTGCTTAATACGAGGGAAAGTGAGACTTGTTGATGCTGTCGTGACCAGTTATAAAAAATAGGTCACCTTTCGAAACGATGGTAAATTGAAGTGTGGTGGTATGTAGTGTAGGTGAATCTCTTTTTTTTCTGGGGGGGGGGGGGGGGGAGGGGGGGAGCTCTCTAGTCCTTGAATGTGGGTTTCACTGACCGTGTTCAATAGAATTACGACATATTCTGGCGGACCAGCCTGATAATCTCTCTCCCGATAATCTCTTACATGCACTGTCCTGTGCGAGCTGAATCCACTCCATACTGCAAACTCCTTAATTTCGCCGTTCCACATATTCCTATTGCCGACCTCGGCCATGCTTCTCATCTCTTGCGAATCATCCCTTCGCTGTAACTGACCATCGCCAGTCTGTTTTCATGACATGACCTGACATGACCCAAATTTTCTTGCTACCAACCAGGATATTGGCTACCCCTGTTTGTCCTCTTATACATTCTACTGGCTCCCAAGCTTTTAGTGTTAACGTCTCTCACTCTCCTTTCTGTCACACGCTGTGTAGTTCTGAACATCTTGATTGTCTTTGTTATCGACCAAGTGGCTGCCCGTCTGTTGGAACTGGCAGAATGCAATGGTTGTTCACTTTCCGCTTTAGTGGCAGTGAGATGTTGCTCGTCATGAGTTGAGAATACCTGTGGTATGCGCACCGCCCCATTCTTAATGTGGGATGAATTTTTTTTCTTGAAGAAGCTCCCTAGTTAATATTTGACGTAGATATAAATACTCTCCTGCGGATTTCAGTGGGCGGTTGTACATCGCTAGCACTCGTTTTTTCGCCAGACCACCGAGAATTATGCCTCCTGCATAATTGCCTTCATGATTACATTGCGGCTTATACACAGCTGATTAACTAACATGGAAAGCCACTTATGCTATTGAAATTCAGCGAGAAACAAGAATCGGCTGGATCGCATACGGCAGACATACCCAAACCATGACCGGGAATTCACATATGTCCTTAGAACTGTACAGCACTTGCATATGGACTATATTAACGTGCGGGGTAAAAACTAGGAGGGTTACGAAAAAAAAAACGCGAGAACGACGCAATGTGCAATTTATAAAAAAGTAGTAGGTCCAATACTAAGATATTGGAAG
>JALIZH010012131.1:0-67739 GCA_030522465.1 Rhipicephalus appendiculatus | reverse complement strand
ACTCGTTGCCTCCTCACCGAATATTTCTGTCGTTTTTTTTTATTGCGATAGCAATTATATGGACACTCTCGGCTGGTTTTCGCCGTCGGCGTTGGCGTTGGCGTCGGCGTCAGGCCCCGTATATGTATATGTATCTATATATTTATTAAGAGCCCCCTGCGCATCGTACGTTCCGCCAGCGGGTAATAGCGGGCGAGTGGGAGCGATGAACGCGGCTGAAGCGGAGGCTCGGCCCATCTTCGTCGCTCCGAGGCGCATGCGATAAGATCCCCCCAACTGTTCAACCGGCCCCGCCCGTCGTTCGTGAGCGTGAAAAGACGCAAGGGGGGGGGGTCCCTCGAGCGACCTTCGATTTTACGAGCGTGGTCGTCGCGGGCGCGCGTTATCTCCCCTTCTCGGTGGCCGACAGCGGGGGGCCGGTGTACCCTTCTACGTGCTGCGCTCTCAACGCGAAGAGAATGTGGTGAGCAGAGTGTCCCTGGAGCGGCCGTATTATCTTAAACCAGCGTTTTCTAGAGTTGCGTGAGATCGGATCCAAGAGAGGTAGTTGCCAGCCTCACTTCGTATAACATTACAAGTTGTTGCTATCGCATTCATTGCTTCACCCTTGCGGTGAAACTGTGACTTTTTTTTTTGTTAATACGAAGTTACGCTGTATGGTGATCGGTTTCCCGTTTGACTCGGCTGTGCTCTCCAGTGTTTTTTTTTTGTGTTGCGAGTGAGTTGCGTATTGCCCACGAGAATGAAAATAAACCAGCAGTGCTCCAATGAAAATCAGTGGAGGTCATGAACTCTGTATGTTTGTTTTGATGTATTACTGGGTAATTAAAGGTGTCTCCGTGGTGAACCACCAGGAACTTTTGCTAGACTTAGACTATGCTAGCAGTTTGTGATTTCGTGTACGACTCGCGCTCGTATACCTTATTTAGCGCTATGGAATGTTCTTCCTGCGGTGAAATACTAATCAAGATTCTGAACGGAACAGCGGCACATGTTCTGAAACACGGTGAGTCATCTCGTTAGGAACAGAACAATACCACCAGATTCAACGGTTCTTTCGGCTGTAAACTCATGCAGTGTTACAACAGCACTTTCCCCCGGGACGATTTGCGTTAGCCATTTTTGTTTTCTCAGTTAAGATGGTTAATACTAAGTATGTGGGGTTTACGAATTCAGACATTTTTACCACAACAGCAGAGCAAGCATATCGTGCGATGCCGCCGCTTGAATGATTCCGCAATGAGTGAATGTGCTAGTTAGTGAGACTTTGATATGGGCGAGTTGGTTCATAGCAATAGGAAGGCACAGCGCAACTGAGAGAAGGGACGAAAAACCCACACCAGAGACGTGGGCTCTTGTGGATGTGTGTTACGAGTTCGTTGCGTCTTACCTACGACGAAGAAAATAAGCCAGCAGTGAATCACGTAACTAGTCATGCGACCAAAAAACACGTCACATCACGTAACATCTTGTCGCGAGACTAAAACTCACGTAACGTCTTGTCAAGTCACTAAAATCGTGTAGCATCATGTAAGTAGTCACATGACTGAAATCACGTAGCATCGCGTAACTACTGACGTGACTAAAAATCACGTAGCACTACGCAATAACTAGTCACGTGACTAAATTCACGTGACAGCACACAACAGCTAGCCGCGTGACATGTTCTCACCATAAACCACGTAACTAGTCACGCGAGTAAAATCCCGCAAGATTACGTAACAGCTAGTCGCGTGAAACGTTCCCGCCAAGACCACGTAACATGGGCGTAGTCCTGGGAACAGAGTGAAACCAGAGGATAGAGCATCTAGACATAGTTTAGGGCTGCTGGCAAAAACTAAAAAAAAAGGGGATTCTAAGGGCCCGCTTGTCTTTTTCAAGCATAACATTAATGAGAACTAACAGATCATAAAGCCAAGGAAAGTATAGGGGATGTTATTTGAAGTAGTTATGAGCTAAATGTGAATAAAGTAAAGCGGAAGAAAAGAAAACTTGCCGCTGCCAAACTCAGCATTTCTAGCAATACAATGGTATTAATAGTCATGGCGTGGATCTTGTAACAATATTCGTACCCCCCTCCCCCAGAAATTTCGAAGAAATAGGTCGAACACTATAGCTCCACTGTTGGTTCTAGCCTTGCGCCACTGGTGCAAGCTGCGCAAAATTTCGTGGAATGCAGACCAAGAGCACCACAATGAACCTAAAGCCATATCGCTGCGTGATCTTTCCATATAACGACGCTCTCTTATTCTGGACCTCTGAGAAGGGTATGTCAGTTGCGCGTTTCGTCGTTTCGGTTTCGGTTTCACCGCAGAATTTGGGTGAATTTCATTACTTCGCTATTATTAGCAGAGTCCGCTTTTTAGAAATATGAAAACTGCATACACTCTTCGCATGAAGGACTTCAATTCTCCCATTTGAGATAAACGCCTAAGACTATATTTAAATAGTTAATTAACTTTACTTTCTTAATTACAGTCTCAAATGATGTCTTTATCCTTCTTATGATGCCCGCGGTTACATTTTTTGAAGCACCCGGTGAATTTTGCCTTGTTTGCTTTATCTTGAAATAAAGTTTCTAGCGCGTTGTTGTTATTATAACTATTAATACTATTATCACATTTCTATCATTATATTACCATTGTTATTAAATTGTCAACCACAAGTTTCCCTCAGAATGTAAGAATCTGAGGTACTAGAGGCGTAGTAGACTATTTATACTCAGCGTATTTGCATTTGCGACATCCCTTGAATGGCTTTCCGGCTCCTTCAAGTAAATGTGCTTATGCTGCTGCTACTACTACTAGTACTACTACTACTACTACTGCTACTACTACTACTACTACTACTACTACTACTACTACTACTACTACTACTACTAATAATAATAATAATAATAATAATAATAATAACAAAAATATCGGGGCTTTAATGTTCCAAAATCACGATATGATTATGAGAGACGCCGTAGTGAAGGGCTCCGGAAATTTCGACCATCTGGGGTTTTTTAACATGCACCGAAATCCAGGTACACGAGCCTCAATCATTTTCACCTCCGTCGAAATGCGGCCGCTGCTGCCTGGATTCGATCCCGCGAGTTGCGGGTCAGCAGTCGAGCACCATAACCACTAGATTACCGTGGCCGGTCCCTTACGCTAACAGTGCACGCACATACTTTCGTTGAAAAAATTTGGGCGATTATAACGTTAAACTACCCCGCATTGTTTGCTTACGCGTCAGTCGTTAGCTGTTTATGATTGATGGAAATTTTCGGGCTCATTCACAAAACACCTGCTCGTTGCGCGATGCGACATATGACGCGAAAATGACCAGTCGCGTAGTGATCACTTATGCCGACTGCGTAAAAAATAAGAGAACACACTATATTTAATGCAGGATATTTTTGACAATTGGTTGTTCGCCATTCGTGAAACATTTTTCGGCGTGCCATGAAACCGCCTGCTTGTTCCCGGACGTCACAAATCTGTGAAATTTTGTGGCGTTAAAAGGACGTATGCACATTAAATTGCGCATTACTAATCTGGACTATCGCTAAACTTTTTCGGGATGGCCGGACAGTGTCTCATTCTGAACACAATTCAGGAAAGCTGCCCACCGCTCACACAGAAAGTGGATAATTATAGAAGCTGGCGAGATGAATTCATATGAGTATAATAAATATTTTCAATTGTAGTATAACGATCATGATGGAACAGCGGCGCGATCACACATGAAGGAACACGAAAACCCAGCGCCTTCTTTTTCTCTGTCCTTGTGTGGTTGCGCTGCCGATCCATGATGATGTACAACGAAGTAGAACAAGTTTATGTCTTGTTAGTAGAACGATGTTGAGCTGTTTCTGTGCGTACACAATTCCGTCAACGGCACTTGGCTGAGAGAGGAGGAAAGAGAGCAACAACCAGCGCTGGTTGTGTGTGCTTCTTTGCCATCCGAGTTGTATTTTGTGCTGTACAAGCCAATTCAAGATTAATCAAGACCAACAAGCCCGGCTGTCAATTCAGTCTCCCTATAGTCCAAAAAACCGTGGACCTTGACAATCTTCCTTATCCAGTCAAACAAGTTGCCGGGCAAGCTTGAAAGCTGGGCTTCCCAATGTGCTCTGGTACACTGCCTTATTCGTCGCATTGTTGCAAGCCGCTGCGATCGCTGAAAGGTACCATATGATAAGCTAGGCAAAGCAGGTTGATCGGAGACTAAACCGGGATCCTTTTTTAGCTCTCCCAGTTCGGCCCAAAAACACTTGACACTTCTGTACTCTCATCGACCCACAGCAGCTTGGATATATAGCAGTGGTCATGCTGTACCTTTTCCATGAAAGTAAATGAATATCCTGAAACAGTAAGAGCGTTTCATCTGTCCGTAAGGTGGTGCCTGGTTTCCGCCCTTATTCGAGTCGTCGATGATGTAACTTTTATGTCATTTGAAGCAGGAGAAATGCATGACAGAGTATTCAAACTTCATAGTGCCCCTGCTCAGTGTTAGCCTCCTTTAGAAAGCTGGAGCGCAAGGCCCGAAAGCATCGCATAGACAGCCTGCGCCGTAGAGGGTCTGCAGTTCGTGGTTGTGAGATGCGGAAGACAATTTTCGGAGCAGAAGCGTGAGACGAATTTTTTTATATAATGACTGATTACTGTGTGGAACGAAAACTACGCCACAGTGGTTCTTTTCTCAGTGTGCAGCCCACAGTGACCACTGTTGAAAGTTGGGTGAGGGGGGGCTCCACCCATCTAATTTTACTCAGTGGGGGGAAAGGGGGGGGGGGGCTAGCGCTTCCCTTAACCCACTCCCTCCCTGTGTATACGCTTATGGCCAACGATCAACTAGCGGTTTGCTGGGGGTGATCTCTTGTGTGCTTATTGAAAAACGTAATGCCGCCAAATGCTTGCGCCATAAAATAGCGAGTTTTAGTATAGCGGGAAAGAGCAAACGCAAGGATTTAGCGTTAGCGTTAGCGTTGCGTGCTCCACACTGAGCATGTGCGGAACGTAAACGTAGCCCGAGCTCTTACGTACGTACGCTATTTCTGGAATATAGCGTTCAACGCTAACGCACGCACGAGATTACGTACGTAGGGCAAGATGGTGGTGCCTGTTGAAGCGAGAGCCGTCCACTTCGAATCTTTCTATTCGTCGGCCTGCATTATTGAGCTCATTCATTCCCAAGTAATGCTCGTATTTGATTTAGATTTAAGTAATGAGGCTTCGCCAGCCGTTTACTGCCGACAAAATAGCTCTGTTTTCGAGATGCGTTGTCGATTAGCGGTGTAGTGGGCCTAAAAAATTTGTTTACGAGGTTCGCTCATGTTTTTGGTAGCCGCGCAGAGATGGCGACGCTGTATTCATTCACCTGTTTCCAAGATAAGGCAAAAACGGCCACATGTCAATCGGAGACAGGTTACAGGGTCTTTAAGAATACTCCATTGCGGTATATGTCGAAAGAAAGTGATGTGTTTCGGGCCGCCAGACACAACACTGAACTAAATGTGGCACGGTGACGCAGCAGTGGTGATTTAGGATGCTGAAGCTCGAGTTAGTGGTGCACTTGTGGATTCTACAGTGCATTTAGTGTTTTTGTCTAGATGGCGCCGTATGCGCTTGCGTTAGCGTTACCGGGAATGCCTCCCGCTGTACTTAAAGACCACTGTTTGCCACGCAGCGCGTTCCGTATTAGCGTTAGCGTTGAGACTCACCCTAACGCTAACGTAAGCGTTTCCCGCTATACTAAAACTCCCTAATAATACGTTACAAGATCTTTAGAACACTTCACGCACGATGGTTACATTGGGCGACTGTCAACTTCAACGACACCGCGATGTGTACTGAGTGCAGCACTTTGTCTAGACAGCATTCGAAAGTGTCTCAATACTTTTCTACTGGTCATGAAACTTCCGCGAAACGCTCTTGGAGAGCGTCCGCAGTCGCCGCGCCGCGGCGTTGCGTAGCTAGAAGATGAGTACTGCGCCTACATGACTGCCCGGTTACAGTGAACTAGAATCCCGGCCATGATGCTCCATAAGAAGGCGACGTTATGGTTGCGTCGTTTCGCAAATAGTACTTGCACGGGTACTTGTGCGTCTTTCATTTCAACGTGCCCCTCCACGTCGTGATATCCATGATTTAGTAGCCTTCACAAGTGCGCTCGGTATATTATATTAAGGTGAAAAATGTTGATCTAAAGGACATGAAGCGAGCTTAGAGTATCTTCGCTTTACATGCACTACGTTACGTTTGGTCGAAATGATAATACGAGGTGCTGAAAAAGCCATTTATCTCACCAGAACCTCTCCGCAGGCTTCTCACTGTAACATATCTTTGCATTATCCGTTTCATTTGGCTCCATGGACACTACAGATTTCGGGTCTTCGCGGAAGGTTTAATATTCATGCTCTTATTGGGGGACAGCTTAACGCTTTCACTGACTACCCTATACTATCTCACAAGCTGGTTGCAACAGCGTGGAATATACGAGGTGAAAGCAAACCACGTGCTGGCGCAGCAAAACATAGTTCTGTTGTTAATTGCATTATATTTCGAGATGGTTAAAGAAACTGCGTTCGTTTGACACGTGCTCCTTCACAGCAATACGTGATATGCTAATCACAAGTAAAATGTACGTCATCGTATCGGTAACTGCGGATTAGTGTGATGGCGAAACAACATGGCACCGCCCATGCATACGTGATCACCTACTTCGATCCGAACTCGCGCTTGCTACGTGCGCACTGTCCTGACAGCAACGTATAAACGATGGCATGGGCAATCACTTTGTGTCTTGCTCACGCTGAGGATGAGGTTTTTTTCGTTCTTATTACTCAGACCAGCTGTTTGTTCAGCCGCGGCTAGTAAGCCTTGTCCGCAAAGATTTGAGAATGAATCGTGGGAAGAGTTCAAAACAGACACAACTACACTGCTGTCGAGAAGTGAGGACGCAAATGTAAAGCAAAGACATGGGTCGGTTTAGAACTTGCAGAACACACAGTGCCCGACCACGGCTTCGTAATTTCTAGTTAAAAAAAGAAAACCCGGCAGATCCCACGCATTGTGGGAATTTATGTAATGCGAAGCGTCCAGAAAGGAGCAAATCATTCTGTATATAACATGCGTGCCATGATTTACATGTTAGGACCTGTCATTTATGTTCGTCCTACAGTCACGTCGCGCAATACCAATTTTGGCGTATATCAAGCTAGGGAACTGGACGCAAGTGCACCATGATCATGGCATGTAAATCACGTCGTACATGACATGCAAGTCATGATTTTCATGTTACCACGCGCCATTTATGTTTGTCGTACAGTCACGTCACGCAATACAAATTTTGCTGTATATCAAGCCAGTGAAACGGCCGCGAGCGTGTCATGAGCGTGGCATTCAAGTCATGTTCCTCATGACTTGTCATGATTTCCATATTACCACTTGCCATTTATAATCGTCTAGAGTCACGCCACGCTGTACCAAATTTGGTATATATAGCTGGCGAAACGGTCGCGAGCATGCCATGAGCGTAGCATGCAAGTCATGTTGCACATGACATGTCATGATTTCCATATTACCACATGTCATTTATGTTTGTCATACAGTCAGGCCACGCAATACCAAATTTGGGGAATATCAAGCTAGCGAAACGGCCGCGAGCGTGTCATGAGCGTGGCATGCAAGTCATGTTCCTCATGGCATGTCATGATTTCCATATTACCACTTGCCATTTATGATCGCCATAGAGTCACGTCACGCTGTACCAAATTTGGTATATATAGCTGGCGAAACGGCCGCGAGCATACCATGAGCGTAGCATGCAAGTCGTGTTGCACATGACATGTCGTGATTTCCATATTACCACTTGTCAATAGACCATTTTCAAGCACACCAGCGCCACCAACGGGCGCGCAAGCGCTCACGGGAAAAGTGTGTACACCACAGCAGCCGCCGTGACGAGCGCGCGGGCCTCACGCTTTACCTTGCCGCTTGCGCCGTACCAGGACTTCTTAGACACCGTGAATTTGGCAACGTGCAACATATTACTGTGTAATTCAATCACGAACTTTAGTGTTTAGCTGCGGGGACCTCTCGACGATTTCCATCGGTCCCACTGTTGGATCAGCTGAGCTGCTCAGAAGCGTCACTTTTTTTCCCTTTGCGCCAGTGCCTTACGGCAAAAATAAAAATAAAAAAAGTGATACAACTCGGTTGCCTATGAAGCGCGTGAGTGGTCTTAGATTCGCGGATGCATTTGGAACCATTGTCCATCGACATTGTCGACGAGTACAACGTGAGGTTCTGATTTTTAAAGAGTACTCTGGAAAGCATAGTCGGCATTTATTAAAATAAGATACATTCACAAAAAAGCATGCGCGTCGCTCGCACAAGTTATGTAACGAACGATAAGTGTCTACTAACCTTCGTTGGCACTATAACTGCAGTTTGGAGTAACAGTTACAGCGAGAAAAGAACAGAAGCAGTACAAGGAAGGGAATACATGCACCATCTAGCGCTCAGTCACGACTGAAAGTTTATTGCACGCATGGAAAAAAAAAACATCTACAAAAATGGGGGTGCAGCGTGCGTGTCACAAAGAGGCACAAAAAGTACAGTCGATGAATAAAGTCGAATTACTTGTCTTGTAACAACCGCGAAGGTCGACTTACACAAAGTGCGGCGTTATTTGTGACGTGATATGCCTCCGCAATTTCTCACGTTGTCTGATTAGGTTGATGGTACAAAATTGCTGTGCTTTCGGAGATTGGATTGCATCTGCATGACGGACATAGCGAGGCGAGATGAGGCGGCTCCATTCAATTAATTTCGATGCTCGCGGGGGCGCGTGTTCATACATCGACCAGTCTGGCCGATGTACATGTGGACAAAAAGAGAAATTTGCGTTTAACTCCTACTCAACAATTGAGAAAACAATTGAAATGCCTCTGACCGCATTTTTCTTTGCCCACTGCAGACTCTTGCGACCTTTTGTGCACTACGGAACGAATGCGACTAAGCTTATTTGTGGCGGCAAACCCAACCCTCACCCCACGTCGCTTCCCTACATTCTTCAGGCCATGCGTCTTCTTACACATATGTGAAATAAATGCAATATTTCTAGCTTCTTGATTATTCACGGGTGAAGGACGTCTGTATTTATCTTTCTTTGCCATGGCGAACCAATTTTGGCAAACCGATGCAACGATACGCAGGATAACCCGCCTCTTGGAGGCGATCAATTTGCAGCTGGAAACTACTGCTCATCTTATGTGCGCAAGTTTTTGTCCGATGCCGTGCATAGCATGTCATCTCATTTCCTCGTTTAAAAATATTCCAATGCGCTGATGCGAAATTAAACACCGGTTTCGCTGAACCCACAGTGAAACTTGAAAGGATGTACCAAGAAACTGCAAATTATCATAGCAAGGAACCTCGCAAATGAATTCTAGTCCCATCTCTTTTTTGTTTACACACGTTTAGAATGTGCTCACTTTTTCTACAGCGCGTGCCTTGTCAATTAAAATCAAATAATCTCTATGCCTGAACACTGTAACACCTCTGTGCAGTTATGGTTACACGTGATCACGGACACTCAATTGTTGAGCTTGTGAACAAGTAATCATTGAATAATGAATTATGAATTCCGTGTTCCAGTTCACATTGCTCACGGTAGCACGTTTTGACTGCATGTATCGGCACGTGATAATTCGCATGCCGCTTAACTACTACATCCCGTATACATCCGCTCGGTAATACATACACTGACTGCATCATTCCTTTCGCATTTCCTGCGTAGGATACATACAGGTGCGTTCAGACGTGTATAGTATTTAGGATATAATATTAAATAGTGAACAAGCGGTGACGCGTTTTTTTTTTTTCGTTTTTTTTTTTTTCGTTTGGAGCTTCCACGGCGCTAGCGAGCAGCGGGCGACGGAAAACAGCCGGCGCGTTCGACCGGTTCGCCGTACACACTTTTCCCATAGTGCTCCGCGCGCCCGCAGGGGGGTTATGGGATTGCTTGAAAATGGTCTATTGTGTTCGTGATACAGTCACGTCACGCAGTGCCAAATTTGGTGCATATCAAGCTAACGAAGCGGCCGTCAGCGCACCATGAGCGTGACACATAAATCATGGTGTACATGACATGTACGTCATGATTTTCATATTACCATCTGTCATTTATGTCAGTCACTCGGAAATAGATATATCAAGTTAAGGAAACGGCCGCAGGAGCACCAGGGCCATGGCGTGTAAATCATACCGTTCATGACAAGTTAGTCATGATTTTCTTGATATGACCTGCCATCCATGTTTGTCATACAGTCATGTAATGCCATACCAATTTTGGTATAAATCCCATTAACGATACCGTCTGGAGAGCACAAAGTCGTAGGTGGCTATAGATAGATAGATAGATAGATAGATAGATAGATAGATAGATAGATAGATAGATAGATAGATAGATAGATAGATAGATAGATAGATAGATAGATAGATAGATAGATACGCTCAAAGTCGCCGAAGTTCGCTAAGAAATGCTTAGTATTTAAAGCCACCTTAGACAGGTGCCGCCATTTTTAAGGCGACAGCCTTTAATGTCTCATGCTCACGTCCGTCTTCCGTCCGTCCGCCCGCCCGCCCGCCCAACTATCCGTTCGTCCGTCCGTCCGTCCGTCCGTCCGTTCGACCGTCCGTGTCCGCCCGCCCGCCCGCCCGCCTGCCCGCTTGTCCATCCGTCCATCCGTCCGTCCGTCCGTGTCCGTCCGTGTCCGTCCGTGTCCGTCCGTCCGTCCGTCCGTCCGTCCGCTCGCCCGTTCGTCCGTCCGTCCGTCTGTCTGTCCGTCTTTCCCTCCGTCCGAGCCCTGGCATGGTGCCAGGTGGCCGCCGGGGCGCGCAAACGGACGCCGGTCACGTCGGACTCTCCAGCGCTCGCGCTTTGCTTGCATAGCGTCGCTGTGCCCAGTGTTTCCAATCATGCAAGGAGGGAGACGCGCACATAGCGTTCCATTCTGACCGACCTCGTTTCAGTGAACACAGGCGTTCGCGGAAAACACTTGGGAATTTACTGCGTCCGTCAATTCAAGCGATGGAACTCGGATGGCGTCTGCGCGATGCGCAATGTGCGAGAAAATACGAACCGATGCGAACGGAGGCAGATTAGTCTCGCGTCTCACTGTGATTCGCGGTAAAAAAATAAAAGAAGAAAACACGCACACATTCCGTTTGTGTGCCATCCCACTCAGAGTGTAAAAGAAAAAAATCACGCCATATCCACGAAGTGAATAATGATGAGAGGGCGAAGCTCGATCGTTTTCATCCACGGCAGAAAGAGAATGTGTGGTCTGGAATGCGCTTATACTTCATGGTCATCAGTGTCATCGTCATCGTTATCACGTGTAGTGGGCACATTGCACTATACTGGAACGCGCTTATACTTCATCGTTATCACGTGTAGTGGGTACATTCCACTACACTGCGTCATCGTCATCTTTATCACGTGTAGTGGGTACATTCCACTATACTGGAACGCGCTTATACTTCATCGTTATCACGTGAAGTGAGTACATCCCACTATACCGCGTCATCGTCATCTTTATCACCTGGAGTGGGTACATTCCACTACACGTGGCTACCTATCTACTACTACTACTGCTACTACTAGAGAGGAGGGACAGACCCACACCCTAAGGAGCTTCGCCCCTAAAAAAAACGAGCCATAGTCAGTCGAATGGCGAGAAGCTTTTGCCGAACACACTTTGGAACGTACAAAGTGTGCATTCTTTTTCTAGGCGCTAGAATTGCTGCCGAGTGCTCACTTTGCTGTTGCTGTTTTGCCGGCGCTGTCATTGCTGCAAAACGCTGAGAGCGATGATTGCTGCTGCGTGGTCGCTCCGCTCGACCAACGCGTGGGCGCCGACGCCATAGGGACGCCGAGCAGACGCCGCAGCGCGGATCGCTGCGTCGTGAGGGGTGTTCGCCCATGGCCTCCGAGATTAGCCGGCGGCAGCCGGCTAATCTCGGGGGCCACGGTTCGCCCAGCAGCCCAGCAGCATCCACAGTGCTGCAACCGGCTTGTGTAATGGAATATACATATCACTGTAAATAATGAACTCTTTTTACGACCGTTTTAGCTAGCAATATTAAGTTCCTTGCGGGGCACCGCAGATGCGCAGATTCGCCGCTGAGCGGCGTTTTAAATTTAATTCCAAAAACTCCCCATCTCCCGCTAAAGGGAACCATGTGTGGATGCGAACCAGCGGGGAGATAATTAGCTTGAGCGGGGAGGAACGTCGCCGCTCTCATTTCACGGCAGTGGTCTGGGCGCTCATCGCAGCGCTGCACAGGAGAGAGAATGAGGCGCGCGCTCCGTCATTTTCATACCGACGTATACCGTGGCACCCCCGCTGGGGGTGCCACGGTATACGTGGCACCCCCAGCGGCCCACCGGCCCTACCTGCAAGGTAGGGCCGGTGGGAGATTTCTCCTGTGCGTTGTCGAACGATAAAAATTCGCAGCGTGCGCGTTAACTAAAAGCGGACTGCGGGTCTCTGTGTCCAGTCCGAGTCTTCTGTCTCTCATTGCCCAATAGCAGCGATTGGCATGTTCCAGTAGGAAACACCGGTCCATCACTGCGTGATTGCGCCTTCTTAGATTTCACACCTGCGGAACGCCGCGATGAGCGCCAGCGTCAACGCTGCCGCCAGTGTAAGCGTTAGCGGCCGCTGCTTCGCATCTACGCATGGTTCGCTTTAGCGGGAGATGGTGTAACTTTAAGGCGAAAGCCTTTAATGTCTAATGCTGACGTCCGTCCGGTGTCCGTCCATTCGTTCGTCCGTCCGTCCGTCTGTCCGTCCGTCCGGTGTCCGTCCGTCCGTCCGTGCGTCGGTATGTCCGTCTGTCTGTCCGTCCTTCCGTCCGTCTGTCCGTCCGTCCATCCGAGCTCTGGCACGGAGCCAGGTGGCCGCCGGGGTGCGCAATCGGACGCCGGTCGCGTCGCACGCTTTGCTTGCGCAGCGTCGCTGTGCCCAGCGTTTGCAATCATTTTGACCGGCGCCGTCTCATTGGACACAGGCGTCCACGGAATACATTTTCGATTTTACAAAGGGCCCGTCAATTTAAGCGCTGGAACGCGGATGGTGTTTGCGCGATGCGCAAAGCGCGAGAAAATACTAACCGTGGCCTCCGAGATTAGCCGGCTGCGCGCCAGCGGCTAATCCCGGAGGCCATGTACTAACGCATGCGAACGGGGGAAGATTAGTCTCGCTTCTCACTGCAATTCGCGGTAAAAAAAATTAAAAAAGAAAACACGCACACATTCGGTTTGTGTGTTATCCCACTGAGAGTGTAAAAGAAAAAAAAGACAAGGCATAGTCAGTGGAATGGCCGCACGCTTTCGCCGAACACTCTTTGGAATGTACAAAGTGTCCTCAAATTTTTGCGTTAGGAAATGCGCCTTTTAATAAACAAGAAGACGGGGAGGAAGCCCTCAGAAGCGGCGATCCCCAGGAACAACTAAGGGCTGTCCAAAGGGCCCGCGAACGGGTGTAGGACCATGGTCTTCCGGTCCCAATGTGGGCGCGGCCCGCAACCACTAGTTCGTAGTTTCTTTGGAAAAAAAATTTGTTGACTGACTGACTGACTGCGCATTGATTCACTGTCATTGGTTTCAATTCCAGCCGGTTGTAATAATAATCACAGGGGCTTTACGTGCCGAAACCATGATATCTTTATGAGGCTCGCCGTAGAAGAAAGCACCTGAAATTTCGACCCCCTGGGGTTCTTTGACGTGTACCTAAATCGAAGTGCTCGAGCCTCTTGCATGCCGCCTGCATTGAAACGAGATCTGCGCGACCGGGATAAACCTGCGTCTTTCAAGTGAGAAGCTGAGGATATAGTAAACTACCATTGGGGCGGTATACCTATCCTCGTCAGTATTTACGAAGTGCAGGCATCGCAAATAATATTTTTTTATTCACATTAACAGACCAGCTTCCGTGTTTACTTTTGTTTCCGTTTCACTGTCTCGACAATGACGAGGCGTCATAAAGACCTCACTACATTTTGTGTCATATATTGATTGCGCTCTTGTATCGTATGCGGTCCCTTCAGCGGGCATCATCGTTGTTGTTCCTCACAAGAAGAAATCCAAGAAAGAAATACGGGGTTAATAAACACCCTTACTGTGTATTATAGTGAACTAGAACTGTGCATGCAAGCACCATTGTGCGCCATACCCGTTGTATCCGAGGAGACGCGGGAAGAGGAACGGTGCATTTCGTTTCCTCGGTCTCTTGTAACGTAACAACAAGAGATCTCTCCGCCTCCGCTGGCAGGAGATGATGAGCCATCTTAGCATCGATTCCTAGTAATGACCTCGTGCTGTTGCATTTCTTACTAGCAGTATTGTAAGCGTTTCACCAACGTCGCACCGAAGAAACACTTCTCCTTTGCCGTCTTTGTCATGTCATCCTTAACTATGCTTTTCTTCTCGCGTGCTGTGAGCTATATATACGAACACATCGCAAACAAGGATGGGAAATGACCGGCGTGTGACATGTTCGGTGCCTAACACTCGCTTACACACCGACGTGGCCGCGTACAAGGAAACGGTGAACTGCTGCCCGCACAAGTGGAAGTTCGAGAGGGAGAGAGATGTGGTAAGGCTCATCGAAGGCGGGCAGTGCTGCAGAGCCCGGTAGCGCCGGCAGATGGGATGACGACATGCCCGAATACACGCAACAAAAGGGGCAGCCTCTTCGTGGGCTGGTCGTGTTCGTCCCCCTCTTGTCGGGCTCTTAACGTTGTTCGATCATCTAAGCGGACAATGTACTCTTGCTCGGACCGACGGACAATACAGCATTCTCGGCATATAGTGTTGATCGTTTATTGCCCGGTCATTATGTGTGCCCGCGGAGACTGAGGCAACGGGTGCACCCTTGTCCGCCTTCGGTCCGCTGTGGTGTCAAGCACCTATTCTTGAACCCCCGACGGGGATACGCTGTGTACGCCTCGACGAGTCCTTTCTCAGAGGCGCCTGCCAATAAAGCGCTCTCGACAAAGCTGAGTAGACGCGCGCACTCTTATCGGGTTTCGTGGCCATTGAAGCGAGGCACGGACACTTCGTCTCTGCCGGCTCCTTTGCAGTCACTTGTTCGTCGTTACGCGGTATTACGCCACGATTTTATTTCTTACTTCCCTTTGCATTTTGTCCTTCTTTACGACTCTATGATATCCTTTTTTTTTCGTTGTTCTTTTTTTGCCCGCGTGGCAGAAATAAAGGCTTCCTTCTTACTATGTACAAGGCTGAAAGCAACACAAGTTTATAATGACAGTGTTGAGAATGGCTCATAGTAACGCTCAAAAACGAAAGCAATTAGCGCACGCTCGTGCAACAACGTCATTACCCGGCGTGCTAATGAGATCACGACAATTTATTCGATTTGACCAAGGAGCGCAGCGCTTTCCGAGGTCACTTCCTGCAGAAAATGTGCCTAATCACTTTGCTCTTTTAAACAGCGAAGCTGTTTAAACTAGCCGTATTTTGTGCTGCCTATAAAGTATGTGCCACTGTGCGGCCTGCGCAAAAAATGCTGTCGTCCTAATAAAGGAGTATGTTCCACATAAATTGGATAAATCCTGCTACTCACCTCTGATCTACTAAAATTGAAGAATGCAACAGTTAGCCCAACAAATGCGCATGTGCCACAGAAATTTGTGCGGGAGAGAGAGAGAGAAGAAAGGTAGGAAATGTAGGTAGCTTAATTAGACTATGCATCATGATCATAAACGGTACGTGCTACAGCAATTTTCAAACTTGAAACAACTTAAATCACCTAGCTAAGGCCTATGGAAACGACACAGCGGCAACCAGATTGGTCTTCAGAGTCGTCCAGTTTCACTGTTTCAAGGCTTGCGCGGCTTAGTGTAAGCTTCACCAATTTCTTTCTGTGTTTATATATTTTATCGTATACGCATGTGGTGCAGTTGTGCCTTGTACTCCTCAGAAAACGAAGCATATTCTTTGAGTGCGCAGTGGAGATTCTTGAAACATCAGCCACTCCGTTACCATTAGTAACGTAGTGCCAAAGAAGCCAAAGAATTATGAAAGGGCTGCTTTTGTCAATTTGCACATAAGAAATCGCCACACAAGCGTCGAGAGGTTAAGTACAAATGACGTTTAAAAATATCAGCCATCATTTTGAGTCTGGAAGGTCGATAGGTTGGTGCGTTGCCGGTGTAATAGCACGTGCAAGAGTGCAAGTGGTGCCGAAATACAAAATGGAAGCAGAAAGCAAGGAGATTGATTTTGGAGGGAGTTGTTGACACAGTCTACCGCACAAAAAAAAAAAAAAGAAAGACAGAAAGACATCGCAATATTAGCAGCGAGGAGCATGTTGAGCCGAGCAAAAAAATTTCAAAACTCGTGCTCTACCCGAAAGTACAATACCACGGCAATGCTGGAACACAGGCGAACACACTAAAGCAATCTGCTTGTTTCTCTACGGAGGGAAGGAGTGGAGAACCAGAAGTGAAGTTTCCTTATTTGGTTGCCACAGCTAGTGGGATGAGAGAAAGAAAAAAAACGCAAAAGAAAGTCCTGGATGGTTCGGCTTTGGGAACGCGCTGTCGAGCTCACTGCCCTGGTTATTTACTCACTCTGACCCAAGGGATCCATCGATCCAGCACCTGCTAGCGATAGGTAAAACGCTACGTTACTTTACTACGTATGCGATATGTTACTCTATAACGTATATACGTAGCCTCTACGCAGGCTACAGAGTAACTATAGTTAATCGGTAGTCTACGTATAGGCTTCGTTACTTTCTCTTTTTTGTTAGGCACCACGTGAGAAAAGGGAACATTGCCATTTTTATTCCGTACTGTTTTCCCACCATGCCCGGTTGAAAGGACGTTCAGTTGGTGCTCTATGTTCCCTGGGCAACTAGTTTATCGAACCGTGTTGCCGGTACATTTAACTAATGTCTCGATATTTTGTGTCACGCAAGGTAAAACGATAAAATGTACCAGGAATGTAAGTAATCCTGCAGATTGGCTAGTGCATGCAAGGTAGCATGCCCAATTAATACATTTTTTACGTCATTCTGAACCTTGGAAATTTACTTCAATACACAATAACCATTATAAAAAGGCGCGGAAAAATATGAAGGACGTGGTAGGAAAAAGCACGTGTGCTTCTTTTGTCCGCTGCTTTTTACAGCGAAAGCTGTTATGAGATCACAACAAGGGTCGTTCCTGCGTCGTAGTTGTCCGCCGCCGCCGCCGCCGGTGTCCGTAACCAATATCGCACGAAATAAGAAAAAAAACTAAAAAAAATGCCCCCACCTCCCCGAAGGGAAGGCGCGCGCTTCACTCCATTTATATATACGTGCGAGCGAGCGGACGGGAGAGTGGGGCACAGGGAGGAGAGAGAGCGAACGGCGAGAGAAGGAGCGGCGAAGCACTGCACCTACCCTCTCCTACACTCTCTCCACACACGCGGGAGCTCCGCCGAGCTTCCGCGATGCGAGCGCCCTCACACTACAAGAGCGCGCTCCTCCTCTCTACTCACTCTCCGCTACCCCGCCCGCACCACCTGCTCCGGTTGCTAGGGGCGAGGATAAGCGCGCGCGCCCGCAGCTGTTGCTATGGGAGAGGGAGTGAGAGCGGAGAGATAACACCTGCCGGCGCGCACACCTCCTCAACCTATCCTCCTCCTCCTCATCCGCGGACAACGCCGGACAACGCCGGATGCTTGACATAGCCCGACTAAGAAATGCATTCGCATTTAATAAAAAAACACCTATGACAGAATGGGAATCGAACCCGGGTCTTCTGCGTGGCAGCTCAGCACTCTACCGCGGAGCTACGCCGCTGCTTGAAACTGCGGTGCAAACTGACCCTATGCAGGCTTCATATGGGGTAAGGAATCGCGTTAACGTGTGGTGCAAAGCGTTTTAGAACAGTAAAGTAAGAACCAGGCGCCACACAATGCGAATTGCGTAACGAGTGCCCCGGGGCGTTCAATGCTCCAACCCATTACAAAAGCCTCAGGCAAAATTTTTCATCGTCGTCAGCCACAGCATCAACAAACTGCACATAATGCGTTACAAGAGTGTAGCGGGTACCGCGCTTTTCTGAAGAATGACGAATAATGGCATGCATAGTAGACGCTCCCCGACTACATAAAAATTATAATGTTTTATGGCGTAGTGGGCACCATGCAAGTGCGCTTGTAGTAGTTGCCCAAGAGTGTTTTAAAAGGCTCTAAAAGGCCTGGCGGTTTTTTATTGTCACTGTATCGAAGTATATTTACAATGTTCAAGATAACGTGACGTATGGGTAATGAGTAGCGACGCCTACATGAAAATGTTGTGTCACGTGTAGAAAAAAAAAAAAAACGGAGGGACAGCCAGGGCTGACGAGGAACATGTACCCCACAAATAAAACACCATTTTCCTTCTAAACAACTCTGCAATAAACAAGGCTATAACCACTTTTTGAAAAGTCCAAGCAAAAACAAACCATAAGTGATATACACCATACTTTCAATTGTACCACTAATAAGTAATTAGTGGCTTGGTGAGGTATTATTCAAGTACTGTAATGATTTCACCGACAACTGTCAATATTAAAAAAAGAATTCAGTCCGCCTCTGATGCTGTACGCGATGCAATTTAAAGAAATTGACTATAATTTATGCGGCAGCTTTACAGACTGACCTCGATCCCTTTGGTCGGAAAACCTAAAGTATGCTGAATTCTGCAGCCCGGGCCATTTAAGACTAACTTATTATAGGACTTGCTATCACTAAATAACCTAATACCAGAAGGCGAAAGCGATGCGAGTCCATGCCTTTGAAAAAGATGACATTTTTACGGGAAAACCATGCTTTGGAGCTGATAGGGCAATTACGAAAATAAAGTGATTACAATGATAATGATACGGGAGTCAAAATAAATTCATAGGTTCAATTTTATTTCAAAATTGATCCATAATTTGCGTGTATTTATTACTCAAGTACTTTTTCGTTACTTGCGTGCATGCGCTTTTAAAGGCGGGCTTCTTTAAATTACCGATATAATTTTTAACGCAACTCATATTCCCAGCACGGAAGCACTGGAGTACAGAAGCTGTACAAAAATGAAAGCGGAACAAACGCGGTTATTGTGTTTATTAAGGGACAGGTGTATTGTACTGGAAACAGAAAACTAATAATAATAATAATAATATCTGGGGTTTAACGTCCCAAAACCACGATATGATTATGAGAGACGCCGTAGTGGAGGGCTCCGGAAATTTAGACCACCTGGGGTTCTTTAACGTGCACCTAAATCTAAGTACACGGGCCTCGAGCTTTTTCGCCTCCATCGAAAATGCAGCCGCCGCGGCCGGGATTCGATCCCGCGACCTTCGGGAAACAGAAAACTAGATAGAGGCTAACGCCCAATGTTTAGAAAAAAACGTGACAAGATTGTGCAATGTCAATGTTCTACCTTTATTTTCCTTATTTAATAATGCAAAAGTAAAATTTGATCCATAGCTTGATTAAGCACAATAAAATTTCGTTACGCTCTATCTGTTGAATACAATGTTGGAAATTGCGCTCCGGAGCCTCAATTTCAGTGCCAAACTCGCGGATTCCCGCTTACGCACCGCTGCAGTTGTTTTTTCTCCCATTTACAAAAAAAAAAAAAAGAGAGAGAGAGAGAGAGTTTCCGTTGTCGTCATTCCGCTCGAGGATAACTCGACTCGGCTGGAGGAACAGCAGAAGCACAGCTGGCGCCGCTTTCCTAACCGACAACATTTCTTTCCTCCATATTGTTTTCCATGCCTCGTATGTAACTTACTGGTGCAACATTTTTCAATGCGCTTTGAAAGCTTCTTTTCCTTCGAGCGAAAGGTTTTCACGCGTTAATTTCAGATCCCTTGTAGCATACTCGAAAAAATGGCGCATGCACGCAGCGTTGATGTGGGCACGAAACTAAACTTCTACATAACACAGTGTATTGACTTTGGTTTCAGCGCTTTAAATTTCAACGTTTCCCTCTAAGTGGACAGCGGACTGCGTGTATAAGCTTTTCTCAGCGTGCGCTAAACGCAATATGTGGACCGAATTTTGGAACACATTTCCATTTATTCCTTTTCATAAATTGGAGCTTCATTGGAGTGCAGTCGCTGCTTGCGACTGAGAAGTGCGACAGAATCACTGCGGCGAGTAATAATTGGGGGGCGCTATCGTGTATTTGTATCTTTTCTTATTGATATGATATACGCACAACAAATATATTCAGTTGAATTATAGCGTGTTCTCTTGGGTGAAAAAAACAAGAAAGAAAATATGTGACGCTTGCGCTAATTCAGGCAAGTCTTGAAACAACGATACTGGATCATTCTTAAGACTAACCTGGTTGCTTTTAGGTTATTTCTGGGCCTTACCTAGGCGATACAGGTTGTTTCTACGTTGCTTCAAGGCCAATGCTAAAGCTTTAGCGAGGGGATTCTAGGTTGTTTCTACGTTGGTTCTCAGCGCAGAGAGGTTCGAGTCAAGCCACAGATAGTCACAGACACGACGGGCACGTAGTCGTTGGCGTAGGTTTTCCGTCACTTCGGGGCCTTCTCGCAACCGCCGTTGCCTTCCCCGTTCCCAGTATTCTCTCGTTGTACGGACTCGGGTTCTTCGGCTCACCGCCGTCGTTCTTGCGGATATTTGTTGGCTAACAGTTTGAAGTTTCAAGTTTTATGTTTACTTTATTATTTTTTATGGTACATGTATTAACACATTTAGGGACACAACAAAACTGTTAAAGGGTCCTTAACGGCATTATAACATCAAAAACTCTAAATGGCAACAGCATGGCAAGGGAATAGTTAGTTATCAAAAACACATGAGAACATAGAACTCAAGGCAGAATATGGTTTTATAGACAATGGTCACCGTTACTAAACAATAAAAACATGATTGCTACGATAATTCGATGTTATTAAAGCAACATGAGTTCATTGTGATATGTGTATAAGTGCGAATATGAACATATCTGAAAATAATGACTACAAATGACTATGGCGGTATGAATTGATATGAAGAGATTTTTTTTAGTTGTGCTAGGAAAGAGTGAAGAGACGGGGTCGTCTTTAGATTAGTAGTAAGGCTATTCCAAATTGTGCTTCCTCTAAATTGTATTTTTCATTTTTAGAGGGCCAGCGGTGAGTAATGAGTCAAGATTATTCTAGAAATTACGTGACCATTAGCGATAAGTCTCGTACGTTCGATGCCGCATGTATAAATGCCGACGCAGTTCTACGCAGATCAGATCACTCGACGGCGGACGCTGTTTTCGTCGCTTTGAATGTGCAGCTGGAGTTGCTTGCTCTTTGAACCTTTGAGTTTCTGAGCTGAAGTTCGCCCCCCCCCCCCCCCCCCCAAAAAAAAAAGTTTTTTCTTGTACACGCCGCCGGCTGCCTTCGTCAACATCATGACCATGTGACAATATGATCGTAGGATCAGGCACAGCCCTTAGCAGTGTTAAAGGACGGAAGCTCAAATTACGTGATGCTCTTCGTTGGTCGAAGAAAGATTCTTCTTGGTTTTGATGAAAACGGTGCGGAATTTCTAAAAGTCAGAGAGATGAAAAATGAGAAAAATAATTAGCGCAGTTGCATTTAGTGCAGACGTATATACCACTAGCAAGTAAAGGGGTCTTGATGAAAAATCTCGGCGTCTCTGGGAGCATCCATCACATTGTCACACTTATTACAGCGGAAGACGGCACATTTTGTCTTCATGCTGCCAGTCATTTGCCTGGCATAGGAACAGCCAATAAAAGCTAAATCACAGACAAGCGGGGGCCACGCCTCACCAACAACAACTACTCCCTAACCACGAACCACCCATAACCGAGGTGCACCAAACAGAACGCATTTACGGGAACCCCACGTCGCCCCTAGCTCCTTCGCATACGGAGAGATGTGTGTGATTTTTGTCCTAACGCTCTCGACTTTAAATTACCAATGTACGTTCTCGCCGTTCTTGGGTCCACCACATGTCATTGACATGTGGTGCATACCCGCATACCGCGGCCAGTGGTATACACGTATCTGCAACACGTGGCTGGAGCAAAGGGCTTGACGACGTACACGACGGGACTTTCAGATAGATAGATAGATAGATAGATAGATAGATAGATAGATAGATAGATAGATAGATAGATAGATAGATAGATAGATAGATAGATAGATAGATAGATAGATAGATAGATAGATAGATAGATAGATAGATAGATAGATAGATAGATAGATAGATAGATAGATAGATAGATAGATAGATAGATAGATAGATAGATAGATAGATAGATAGATAGATAGATAGATAGATAGATAGATAGATAGATAGATAGATAGATAGATAGATAGAAACGGTCAAAGCGCCTGCAGTTCACTAAGAAATGTTTCGCATTTAAAATGTTGATCCAGTTCTGAAGCAGCCTCTGTAAATACGTAATTGGTTTGTACGTTCTTTTATAGCTGGCGTTGTGGGATTATGGGAATATGCACAAGAGTCAACTTTTATGAAGACTTTCGGAGTAATAGGTGAAATGTAAAGAGAGATGAGTGAATACGTAGACCACTGTCAAGCCTGCGTTAAGTGCGCGCATTTGTGTTTAAAGTGATTGTCGCGTCTATTGCCGTTGTTGCTAAGTTTAACGTAACTCTAATCTCTAACAGACCATTTGGTTCCACTGGCACGTCGAAATACAAAGTTCGTGGAACGAATTGGGAGCACCGAAACCAATGTCTGCGTTGATTCGTGTCGTCGTAGTTAAAAGCGTGTGGCCTCTGATCATTGCGCAGGATAAGAAACAAATGTGCGATTGGTGAGCTCAAACTTCGCCGTAGAAACAACACGTTGAGAAAAGGAAAATCAGCCTTTTGTACATCTGGACGCACAGCATGGCGTAAGCTTTCTTCAATGCGTGCAGCCATTACTAGCGATACGCCGAAAGCGTGCCCGTTTTTAGGGACGAAGCTCCTTAGGCCCTCACGAAAACCGTTGTCGTCGAGGCTCGCCGTAGTCCTTAGTCTAGTCGAAGCGGAGGTGCGAACATCTGTGCGCAATACCGTCTACAGAGCGTACATAGCACGCATAATGTTAAAAGAAGCCAACAAAATAAAAAGCCACAACACCATAAAAACACCGACATTTAACCACCCATCAATGAAAACATAGGACAGAACAAAAGGTTAACAGGAACAAAAAAAAAAGACTGTTAACCAGAACAAAATAGAAGGCCACGATTCATGATCCGATGCACACTGTTTCGCCCCATCATCAGCACTCACTTCGTGGATCTGCAGCCCTTTTTTTGGTAACGTTATTGTCAGCTTTTAATATTATTATTTTTTTTGACGAGTATATGATTACGACGAGCGCTCCTGTTCAGGTGAAGACGCGGCTTTAGCGAAAGTGGATCGATCATTCACGACACCGAGGTTTCTGCGGAAAGAAAGAAAGAAATAGTGCATTTGCCATAACGCTACCCCAGTTATCGTCACAAAATTGACAAGTCAAGAAAGAACATGCTCTCAGGAAAACGTTAGAGGTGCATTCTTGTTCCAAAGAACACTTGTGTCATGCGGGTCTTTCACTGGTGTAGTCTGGAAAGTGCTAATTTGATAATCTCGGAATTTCACGCACTAAGATGTAACATTTCCTAGCCGCAGGCATTGTATAAATCCTGAGCTATTGTGTAGAAATAAGAGATGTTGATGTACGAGAGAAGAAATCTTGGCCAAACATTCTGTTATTAATTGCCACCTTTAACACTGGTTCTCTTTGTTGGAGATTATAACGCTTACCAGCAGCCAAGCACAATGACAAGCCGGTGGGATGACTTAAATAAGTGGCCACAAGTGCAGGCACGCTATGTAATATAGTATTTGTTGGAGAAGAAGGCGTGTGATCTGAGAGAAGTGAAAATCATTTCGAACCATTTTAACTTCGCATATGTCGACTGCAGGTCTTTTATGCTTCTGATAGCTGCCGCAGCCAAACACTGCGCAGTGGTAGCTTGTCGACCTGTCGTCTTCCGACATTGCAATTTTCGGCAGCACAACTGCTTTGACGCCTCGAAGAACAGAAACACAACAACTTTTCGCACGCCAAGCAGTGCAAATTGTGGGAATTCGCACACACCAGCGGCAGTGGCCGAACGGTCGGATAAGCGTTCGAGAAAGAGAGAGAGAGACGAAAATGCACCGGTTCGAGGCTACGCTCCTGCTCTCCGCGAAAACGGTCTATAAAAGCGATTGGTTTAAAGCTTCCGCCCCATCAATCCACTTAACCATTTTGTATTCAGTTCCTTCATTTGAATGCAACAAATTGCGTTCAAATTAACTGTTATATTATTCTTCGTTCATATTGGTCGAAAGCTATTGGTACGAGAGACCACTGTATCAGTGGGATTCGCTATTCAGCTGCTTGCCACCCGGCTTAGGAAGCGGGAAAGGCTGGAGCATAAAAAAGCATGGAGACAATCGCTCTGAAAACACTGCAAATTTTAGTGGTGGGTCTCTCTTGTATGAACATGACATTGTCATATTTACGATGCAACACCGTCTCTTCACAATACATGAGGTCTCAGAGATTTAGTTTGTTTACTTCTGGTTAGGTGCACTATATCGCGTACTGATTAGAATTATGCATACAAGTTCACAAGTCAGAAATGGCTACAATAGCAGAGCACACGCATATCTTGTACTTCAACGTGCTAGCTATTTCCACTCACTGTCTCCAATATTACTGGCTCTTCAATAACTATGCAGGACACTCTTTTCCTATACATGTAAATATATGTTTTAAAATTATAGGTCAGAAAGTGGATTTTAATAAATGAGCAAGTAAGTTCACCGAGAAATAAACTCTTGCCATCTAAAAAAAAAGGAACTGCACAAGAAGGAAACTGCGAGCTCACTGAACGCGCGAAAACGAAAGACGCAAAAGCATAAAGTGAAAACATTCAGTGTAGGCTCGAAGGCGGCCGACGAGAGACAACACAGGACGCATTCACTGCTCTAAGCTTCGCCTATATATGCATGCAGTACGTCTCCGCGAAAGGCGGCGAAATGCGGAGTGCTCGGCGAAAGTGGAGGAGAGCGGCAAATGAGGGCGGAGGGGGGGGGGGGCAAATTAAAGCGAACAGTGTGGGCGCCCGCTTTCCAGCGGCAGGGATTACTTTCGGAACGAGTTTTTAATTGGGGACTTATGGCAGTAATCTCGATAATGGCTCCGAATACTTTGACGGCACGCAGCAAGCATTGAGCCTGCGCGAGTCTGGGGCGTTTCGACATTTCTCGCTCAAGCTGTTCGTGTTTGTGGAGGCCGGAATTTTCCCGAGCAGTTTCTCGCACTGATGGCTCTGATTTCAATGAGACTTCCTTAGCGCTGCGCGCATGCGTGTTCGATGGCTTTAACCTGGTGAATCAGGCCATCTAGTGCGATTACGCAGTCCGTGCGCTGGCCGCAGATGCTGGTTCCCAAACAAAGCTCACCGATCCTCGGGGTTGACAAATTAAAGGCATCACCGGCGTTTTTCTCACACCAGCAAATTTTGTTTTGACTTAGCAAGTATTCTTTAAGATGGTTTGTTGTTAAGATGGTATCACCGGAGCAATGTAATCAGTGCGCTGACTACCCCCGATCTACAACCCTCGCTGTAATGAGAAAGCCTGGCGAGGGTGCTGTTTACAACACCGCGCCAAGGAACGTCAAAGTGACGTCACAGCTATAGCTGCGCGAATGTCTGCCTCACTATAAGATTACACAGAACAAACCATAGCACGCGTATTACGTGGGCTGATATAGGTAACACGTCCGCTGTGGATACTTATAGATTGTCATAGATTGCTCTTTACCTGCCCACTAAAAAAAAAAAAACGGGTATTTGGGCCATATTTGTGAAACACTACAACATTAATTGTAATCCATCCCGCGTGTCTTTCCTATACGTTGGTGCCACGCTCCCGGTAGTTCCAAATATCGAACAGTGCGCGCGGTATCAGCGTGTTATATCATCCTTGGTATAGGAAAGTAGCGAGAGCAAATACTTTGAGAATGGAAGCACAAGCAAGCAGGCCATATGAATTTTTTTCGAAGCGAGCTTCTCAGAGGATTCTTATACTGAAAGTATATTTTGAATAAGGAGCTCTGGTAACTGCGTCGTACGTTTTGGTGGGATACAGATGTTGTAGCGCAAAACTGTAATTTGGAGTGAGCTGGCATAGAATACTGAGAACTACTCTGAGGTTCTGTAGTAGCAAAAATTATTTCGTAGTGTACCTTTTTTTTTTTTTGCGCTCAGATAAGAACTAATAATGCCAAAGTTCGCCCAACTCTGTTTCGGCAATACGTGTTTCTTTTACGAAGTTTTCCTGGTTAGTATTAATGTCCCGTATAACGGCTTCGTCGAACCGAAGAAAAGAAAGCAGCGTTCTCCCTTTTATTAGGTGGACCTAGGAAACGGAAAAGTTACATTATTCCCTAGTTTGCATCACCTCTATATCTATCCCATGGACGTTTTTTTTTTCGAACTTCTTTTGTTCATAGAGAACACGTGGCCGCTCTTGGGCCCAATCAATGGTTGCCGTCAGACGCACTGCCCCAATACGTGTACCGTGCAATGCTCGGTGAAACGTTGAGTGTTCGTACTTCTTTTATGCAGAAGCATTTGAATCGTGCCCAGAAGGCCCGTCTTGGCGGACCGTCCTTCATTCGAAGAAAAGTGAATTCGAATACCTACCGTTTATTGTCGAAAAAAAAAAAAAAAGAAGAAGAAACGCAGGGAAAGAGGAACCCAAGGGAGTTTCGAAACTGAGAACCAGCATTCGCAGCGCGCAGCTCTTCCGAGGCGTGGTTAAAGTATAGTGAGAACGGTGGAATTTCGGGTTAGAACGCCTCGTTTGTTTCTACTGCGCCAGGGTTGGATCAACAGCGCGCAAAGGATATTTGAAAATGCACTCTCCATTCTAAACTATACGAAAACACTCTCAAAGAAAACAGCTGCTTTTGAAACGAAAGCCGAGCTCGATTGTTTATTCGTTCTTCTCAGTTCAAGTACTCTACAGTAGCGTAGGTAGCCGCCAATAAATAAAAAGGACGATCCTAGAAAAGTGTGCTTATCATCCCCAAGTTTGCGAGCCCCGCCGGGTCTGTGTTTGAGCCGACGCCGCATCGACGAAACCGCGGGCGCAATGACCGAGAATCGGTCGTACACGGAAAACTGTCCGCCGTGTTATGTGTTCGCAAACACGCCTGCTCACCGCCTGTTTTATCCTTCCACTCGGCCACCTGCTCCTCGCAGATGCCTTGGCGCGAAGACAGCTTTACGAGCGGAAGCTTTAGCTCGGCTAACGAAGCGTGTACGTGCCTGCACAAAGGCGTGCACCGCGATGCGAGAGGATTTCTCGCCCAGACGTCGGTTTCGATCCGGCGGCCGTGCACTTTGCTGCGCCTAAACACTTAACCCTGCTTTTAGCGCACTCGCTTATGAGCGGTCGCAAAGAACACGAGGAACGCCTTACGGCTCAAGAATGTATAGGCCGGTACGTGAATGGTAATGCATGGCGCCAGAAAAGATTATTAGGAGCCTGGCTAGTGCGCGAGAAAAAATTATTAGGAGCCAGGCAGGTGTGGCATGTTATCCGCTGACACTAGGGACGGGAACGCTGTGCGATGTTGTTGGATGTTTGCTAAGGGAGTGGGACATTGGTGAGGCATAAACTGACTCGTGCATTGTGAGGTCATATGATCGTCATACGACCATTCTCATGTGGTTGTGGCTTACCCGCCGCGTTGATCTAGAGTGCATAGTTATGGTGATTTAAAAGTCGCGGGATCGAATTCCGACCGTAGCGACCGTGTTTTTACGGAGTCGAAATGCTAGAAGCCCATTCACTTAGACCTATAGGTGTGCACTAAAAAATCCCCAGGTGACGCATCAATAAAAAGCCTTCCCTACTCATCTTTTTCACATCGCAATAACATAGCTGTGTATATGGCGTACAATCTGGCTGCACTGTCACGCGGCGCTTTGATATTGTCATGTCCGCATTGTAATTATCCATCTCGTGTTTTTGCATAATTATGCTGTGTGCGCGAAGAAGTGATTTGCGTACCTTTGTTCTTTTTTGTTGTTTTTTCCGCATGAGATTTAGCTGTACCGTCATGAACACTGCACGCAATGAATTGTGGAATCCCTGGTCTACGTCACCATGCTATACTATCTCGTATATCGTATTTATAAGGAAACGCGTTAACATGTAATTGTTACTTTGACAAAGGCTGGTCCACCAGCCGAAACGTCAGTAAATATACCGTCAAAACTCAACGCGCGTCGTACTGTCTCTTGTTCCTTAATTCTACCGGGGCCAGCGTAAGTTCCTTGCCGCAACTATATATATATACATATACCTACACAAATATATATATATATATATATATATATATATATATATATATATATATATATATATATATATATATATATATATATCCCCTACTGAAAAAAATCCGCATACCGTCATACGGAAAACATACGGATTCCGCATATTTTCCGTATAAAATATATGGATTTTGTACGGACGTATACTGATGCTTACGGAAATTGTAAGGAACATACGGAAGCATCATATGGTACATAAGGAATTCCGTATGGGCGTACGGATGTGGCCATAAGGAACATGCGGATGCCATATCTGTTATACGGATAGACTCATACGGCGATACGGAATATACGGAAAGAACAAACGGAATCCGTATGGGCTATGCGGAAAGATCCACGTGGCAATAGTAGTATACGGAAAGCATGGTGTTCTACGTGAAACCATGACCATAGGCGAGCGCACGGGGGGGGGGGGGAGGGGGCGCCCCCTTTTCCCTCTTGTCACTTAAGAGGGAGGGGCCGCCCTCCCTCATAGCCTCCTCTATAGAATTCTGTGCCCGTCAAACGCTCCCTCGGCGACCGTCGTCTTTCCCTCTCACCCACCATGGTATTACGCTACATTCCACCGCGGCGCGGCGCCACCTACGTTGGGCTTGTCTTTCGTGGCTTGAGGCGCTCCTGCCAGTGTATCGGACGCTGCCGTGTGTGTGTGTGTGCCTGCAGGAAAGGTTTATAATCTGGATCTCGTAACGCCGGGAACCCGGAGGGGGAGGTGCATGACGCGACCTGCCACAACGCTAGTTACATCGGAGAACCACCTATTTTTGTGTCACCATGGACTTTGCTTGCTCGACCACGTTTCCCGCTTGCTTGGCATTACAGCTTCGAAGGTTTACCCGCCAGTGAGAATACCATGCCTTCATTAAAGCAGTTAAGGATGGCGGGTCAATGCGATTAACTCGCAATGGCAGGACTTGTGTGAAGATTGTGCTATTTCTACAGCCTCATAATATTTAGCATGGTCAGTGGTGGCAGACGTGAAGAAGTGCGTATGTGGTGGTGCGTGCCAGTACAGTGGTGTCGTGTCATTTCGCATACAATGCATATTGTTTGTACTTATTCTGCATGCGTAGGTACGCGTACAGAATAAAGGTTCAGTTTTATTGCCGAGTGTGAATGCCAGGCCTTCATTGTAGATAAGGGTGGAAGATTAGTGCCATTCCGTTTGCAGTGCCGCGTGAGATCTGCTGCTGTTTCTACATTCTCGTCATATCTGGCATGGTCAATGGCGGCAAGTGTGAACAAGTGCATGTGTTGTGGCGTGTGCCAGGGTATCGTGTCATCTGACGTGTGCATTGTTTATGCTTATTCTGATTGGTGTGAGCCCGGGTGTCGTGTCGCCTGACAGTGCTCATTGTTTATGCTTACTCTGCGTGTCAGAACTGCCACTGTTTCTACATTCTCGACACATGGAGCATAACCAGTGGGGGCAGACGTGAACAAGTGTGTGTGTGGTGGTGTGTACCAGGGTGTCGTCTTGTCTTACAGTGCGCATTGTTTGTGGTTATTCTGCGTGGTGCATGCGGGTATTGTCATCTGACAGTGCACATTGTTTGAGGCTTGTTCTGCGCGTACATGTGCAGAATAAACATTATTCAGTTTACTTTGATCTCTCGATTAAGCTGTCCTCAAACAAGTTCTGACTTAATGGAAGACCTTGCCTGCATTGTATGGACTCGCTAAACCAAAATGACTATGGTATTATGGCATCCATAATACCACATTTCCATATATATGGAAGCCGTATATACGGAGGATGCAGATCCGTATAATCCATATATATGGATTATGTGGATCCGTAAAATCTGAATCCGTATCATGCGGATCCGTATCATACTGGATCCGCACATCATGCGGATCCGTAATATAATTCCATATGTACGGATCCGTATCTTCCGTACATACGGATTACACTAGGGATATATATATATTATTGATTCCTGGATGATGTCATGCTATGTTCGTTCGCTTATTCATTTCTCTTAGCATCGGAATGTTGCAGAAAGCTGTTATTTGACGCACTTTATCGCAGTTTCAAATTTGTTCTGTGGAATCCCTTGGTGCGGTAGGCTCTACTTTCTTTTCGTAACACCCTCGCTGCCTTGCGGGTTTCTTCAGAACTGATCCGCAGTGTTTAGTGTTCAGGAGCTTCGAGTTGTCGAATGACTCGCCCTCGCACTGCTAATTGCTAGCATCCGCGTGAGCTCACTTGGTAGAGCAGCCGCCACGTGAAGGAGTTGTTCCCGAGTACGATCCTCGGAACAGGCCGAATGTTCATCAACTAAGACGCTTGCTTTTGAAAGACATGTATGGATCTCTTCGTAGCCTTGTGCCACAAACACTCAGTTGTTACTTCTCTCTTTGAATATCGTTGTTTAATTAACCACGGTTGAATTAATGCGTTGTGTCACTTCACGAAACAAAATTACACCATCTCCCGCTAAAGGGAACCATGTGTAGATGTGAAGCAGCGGGCGCTAACGCTTACACTGGCGGCGGTGTTGACGCTGGCGCTCATCGCAGCGTTGCGCAGGAGAGAAAACTGGGGTGGCGCAAAGCACGCAGTGATGGAGCGGTGTTTCCTACTGGAACATGCCAATCGCTGCTAATGGGCAATGAGAGACAGAAGACTCCGATTGGACACAGAGACCCAGCAGTCCGCTTTTAGTTAACGCGCACGCTGCGAATTTTTTTTATTCTTCAACAACACACAGGAGAAATCTCCCACCGGCACCACCTTGCAGGTCAACATCCATTGCTATATATACGGCGTGGCCAGTGAACGGTTGTGCAGCGCGAGCAGTCGGTTTTTTCAACCAAGAAACTCGCTAGCAGACGCTGCCTGCGTCGGCGTCGCGAGGCGAGAGAGGGGGGAGCGTAGGAGAGGAGAGAGAGGGGGGGACGCGCATGCGCAGTGGGAGCGTGGACGCCGCGGGCAGGGATGCCTAGAGGAGAGAGAGGGGGGGACGCGCATGCGCAGTGGGAGTGTGGACGCCGCGGGCAGGGATGCCTAGAGGAGAGGGGGGAGCGTAGGAGGAGAGAGAGGAGGGGAGGCGCATGCGCAGTGAGGGTGTGGTTGCCGCGGGGAGGGATGAGGAGAAAGAGGGGGAGATGAGGTTTTTTTTTTTTTGAAAGGGTTCGCGCATGCGCAGTAAGTGAGGTCACGCGGCACACCACCACCACCACCACCACCACCGGATTAAGCTTCGCCATAAGATGCTTCACATCTAAGAAAATGTTCACGTTAGCGCGAGGGATCGAGGCGATAAGAGAAGACGGAGAGGCTAACCATTCTCGCGTTACCGCATACAAGAAACTGATCGCGTTGCAAACTTTGTCGCACTTAACTAAAACAGTAATGAATTTTTGCCCGGGCGCCTCCAGTTTCCTAACTTTCCCGTGAAGCATGCAGCCAAACAAATTCCTAAAAACCATCAGCAAAGCAGTGTTTATTTAACACTTTGGAAATGGGTTGAGCGACAGGGCAGAGTTTAGTGCGTAAATTTTTCAACTGCATTGCATTTTCACTATTGTGTAGTTCAGCTGTATTTTATGCACGCTGCTATGTGTGATGTCATGTGACGCAAAGAAATCTAGGTACTTTCAGACAATGCTACTTTATTACAAGTTTACTGTAAGTACGAAAAGAAAAAAATTTCTCGGTGCTCGTTTCTTCATTTGACAAAACTAATAAAACCAACAGACAAGCCTATTAATTGTCTGCTGGTTTCATTAGATGTATCTGACAAAGTTTACTGTAAGCAATATAATAATATTTTTCAGATTTCATGTACCAAAACCACGATATGTTTTGAGGCACGCCATAGTAGAGAACTGCAGAAATTTCGACAATCTGGCGTTCTTTAGCGAGCACTGACATCGCACAGCGCTCGGTCGTTTAGCATTTCGCCTCAATCGAAATGCAATCGCCGCTGCTGAAAATCGAACCAGCATCGTTCGGGTCTGTAACCGAGCACCCTAGCCATTCCATACCACGGTGGCGTACTTACCGCAAGCAAATCAATGAAAACTGAAGAAGCCATCACCTCATGCCGTTTAAAAAAACATTCCTACCTGCGTAAATGCGACGCAACCTGCCTAATCACCAAAGTTGCGCATAATTCGGTTACAGAGAATCAGCCAAGTGGCAATATATGCTTCAGCCAGGATCGTTTACGAAACCGAGTGGAAGATTGGGGAAAGCGCAGTTTTCTATATCGCGGAACGAATGGCAGGGAATTGAAAGGTTTGCAGCACGCGCACTTTCAAAAAGTGTAAATGTGACTAAACTACGTGAAAGGCAGGAAATAGGAATAGTAAAAAAAACATTCGTTTAGGAAGTAGCCAGAGACATGCGAGGCTGTAATGTCGTTGTTCACAGAGACGCTTACAACAATGCGAGGGTCGGAGTTTGTGAGCGAATAGTTCACATGTAAGGAGTGGTGGAGCAGATCGTCCTTGAGGCTTCATCGTACGTTGACCTGGAATTTCACGAAGCCGGAAGAATGAACAGTACATTGAAATATCTGTAGACTTCACGCGCTTGGGCGGCTTGGCGGAAACTCGAAAAATCGCAAGATGCCAGCGAGCGCAAGGAGAACTTCGGCAAAAAAAGAAGTTACTACTGCGACAGAGAGCTCGTCCCTGTATGTCGCTGCAGTATCTGTACATGCGTCTGGGAAGGCGCCTTGTGACAGCATTGCCGAAAGCTCTATCCGGAGCCCGAACGGGCACGTGCGTGTGCACCGAGAAACAATATAAAACGCGCGCAAAGCTTTTCTCAAAGAATAGCGAACTTCAGGGACTCGAAATAAGTTGACCTTTTTGAAAATTTCCGCTTTATTTTACGAAGGGGCGTTCAGCATGACGAAGCTGAGGAGAGTTAAAAATTGAAGGACACTTTGTACATTCCAAACTGTGTTCGGCGAAAGCGTGTGGCCATTCCACTGATTATGCCATGTCTTTTTTCTTTTACACTCTCAGTGGGATAACACACAAACTGAATGAGTGCGTGTTTTCTTTTTTAATTTTTTACCGTGAATCGCACCGAGACGCGAGACTCATCTTCCTCCGTTCGTATGCGTTATTATTTTCTCGCGGTTTGCGCATCATGCAAATGCCATCCGCGTTCCAGCTTTTGAATTGACGGACCCTTTGTAAATTCAAAAGTGTATTCCGTGAACGTCTGGGTCCATTGAGACGGCGTCGGTCAGAATGATTGCAAACTCTGGGCACAGCGACACTACGCAAGCAAAGCGCGAGCGCTATAGAGTCCGACACGACCGGCGTCCGTTTGCGCATCCCGGCGGCCACCGGGCTCCGTGCCAGAGCTCGGATAGACGGACGGACGGACGGACAGACGGATGAATGGACGGACGGACGTACGGACGTCGGAGGGACACAGGACGGACGTGATCATGAGACATTAAAGGCTTTCGCCTTAAAAATTACACCATCTCCTGCTAAAGGAAACCATGTGTAGATGCGAAGCAGCGGGCGCTAACGCTTACACTGGCGGCGGCGGCGGCGTTGACGCTGGCGCTCATCGCAGCTGCACAGAAGAGAAACCTGGGGAGGCGCAAAGCACGCAGTGATGGACCGGTGTTTCCTACTGGAACATCCCAATCGCTGCTAATGGGCAATGAGAGACAGAAGACTCGGACTGGACACAGAGACCCGCAGTCCGCTTTCAGTTAACGCGCACGCTGAGAATTTTTATCGTTCGACAGCGCACAGGAGAAATCTCCCACCGGCACAACCTTGGAGGTCAGGATCCAGTGCCATATATACGGGGTGGCCAGTGAACGGTTGTGCAGCGCGAGCAGTCGGTTTTTTCAACCGAGAACCTCGCTAGCAGACGCTGCGTGCGTCGGCGTCGCGAGATGACAGAGGGGGGGGGAGCGTAGGAGAGGAGAGAGAGGGGGGGACGAGCATGCGCAGTGGGGAGTGTGGACGCCGCGGGGAGGGATGCCTAGAGGAGAGAGGGGGAGCGTAGGAGGGGAGAGAGGTAGGGGACGCGCATGCGCAGTGGGGAGGGTGTGGCCTCCACGGGGAGGGATGCGTAGAGGAGAGAAAAGTGGAGAGGAGGTTTTTATTTTTATTTTTTTTAATGGGTTTGCGCATGCGCAGTGGGGGTGTGGACGGACGGACGGACGCCGGCCGGACGGACGGACGGACGGACGGACACCGGACGGACGTGAGCATGAGACATTAAAGGCTTTCGCCTTAAAATTGCGAAAGGTGTTTGTTTCTGGTATGCCAACACGTACAAGACTATGTTCTCTCTCTCTTCTTGCTTGACGCACAAAAATAAATATTTGTACGCATTGTGCGCCCTGTTTTGTTGTCACATCAAACACCGTCTTGTCATAGCGCTGTAGAAGAACTGCTTCGTCTTTCTGGCGTGTTTTTTCTTCATTTACGCTCTACTCGCACATACCATGTTGCCTTTCGTCACATTGTGATTGGTTCAAGCTGTATGACCTATCTTGATGTTTGCTTTGTTTGTTTCTTGTTTTTGCCCCCCACGCTGCTTGGACCTGTATAAGGCCCGCAGTATTGCACGAACCAAACAAAGAAAGAAGAACTCAGGTTTCCACGAATTTGTCGAAAGCAGGGCTACGACCTGGAAAGATTGAAAATCAGAACCGCTGAAGCTCTATATTGTTATCTCGGTATTCCGTCTTGGCTAACCAGAAAAAAAATCGCGTTCGCCAAAGGAATCACAGAGATACTGTAGGGGCGAATTGCCGTTGCCGTGATGTTCATAATAATATGTAAGTGTAGTAAGCGAAGGATCCAGCTCCCATGGCTGGCTTTCCGTGTGGCTGAACGGAAAGGCTCGTTGTGCTGAGAAAGCCAGTGGTTTTCAGAGATCGAGTTATCTCAAATCTTTTGAACCCCATTGAGACGCTGATCATCATGGCATAGCGCAAATACACAAGTACAAGGACAAGGAGCGCCTGTGTTGTATGTTTCCATTTATTTATACTTCTGTATTCACGCTATGCCATGACGATCAGCAAACACCAGCTAGCCCAAGAACAGGAGCTACAATTGAAACGGGAAGCAATGTGAATTGTTTATTGTCTGCCCGTGCTGTCTTACTCGCTAGAATTGCGACAGCAACTGTGTGCGGTCAGCAGAATCACATACCTTGCTGTCAAAATAATAAGGCTTAACGTAACAATGGCTGTTAAATTGTTCTGTTCATTCATGCTCCCCTCATTGGTCCGACTTCACTACAGCCTCGCTCTTGAAAGCAGAATAACAGAACAGGCAGCTCTCAGATACGCAACTCTGTCCTCTTTTAAGAACAATATTTATACACCCGCTCAAAATTAACGAAATCAAGCAGGCTGTGAAAGTGTTGGTGGTGGTGGTGGAAAAACGTTTATTTAGAAAAGTAGCACCCCCTATTTTTCTGAGCGTGAAGTCTTTTCACGACACAGGCCACTCAGGACTGATACTTGATAGGTGCAGTTGTTAGGAGAAAGGTGCGCTGCACATACGGATTTTTTTCATCCTTGCAGTCGAAGCTGTCTACGCTAACAAGCTCCAGAGTCCGGTGTTTGTCTACGACGCATGCTTGTTTCGCGTCTTTGGCAAGACGACATATGTGTGATGCAAGAAGCACTGAGAAAGTAAGATGAGAGGCCACTCAACGAGATGCTAAACCTGCAAGATTAGGCGTCCTCACAACGATATTGTTCCACACTAGTGGGACTTTGTCGTTATATAAAGGCGGGTAAGAGCGATACCGTACCAAATAAAGCTGGTGTGTCATCGCCTTATTTTCTATAGTCTTTTCGTTGCAATGCATAACCTAGCGCCCTCCCGAGGGAGCTTCGGCATGCAGAATGAGTCTCGCAGGAAATAGGCCTTTTCATGTGTCCAGGATTGCGATATTCCTGCAACTGGCGCTAAGAAAATTTCGCTGGAGCATTGCAGCCTTAAGCAGCTTGTAGTGAGAGACGTCTGTTTTACGGGGTCATAAAGAAGGAAAATATAGGAGAAGCATCTTGTAAAATATCGGTGTTAACCTGCGCATGAGAAGCACAAGACACTCATGCCCTCGACGTGAGAGTAGTATTCTGCGGCTGCTGGCTTCTTCTGTTCTATGCCGAAATTTCTACCCTCTGACTTAATTCCACCTCATTTTCTGAATAAAGTCACTATAGTGATTGAGTGAGCTTTATAACGTCTTTGAGGCCAATCTACAAAAAAAGCTTGAATGTGCAATTACTGGTTGGCGCTTACTGAAAGCAAAATTAGCTTCTTACTCCGAAGCGAAAAAAGATTTTATGATTGAAAAACATTGTCAGTACAGACAGTCATTAACTGTTTGCCTAACCTTCTTTGATGAGAACAGAAGTGTGCTCTGGGAAGCGATGCGGACACGATGACACCAATTACGCTTATAAAACGCCTTGGCGCCGTACCATTATATGTCAACAACTACTATTCACATTTTTTGGGGGCAACATAATTCTAGCTTTTTCTTTGTGTATTTATAAAGCTCATGCTGTTATGCATATACCACGGTGCGCTGTTCTGCCCTCAACTCACTGTAATCCACTGGTAATTTGATGCAGACCTTGTGCCCTCAAGAAATTACGTTTCTTAGTTCTAGTGTTGCTTTCATCATCGACTCACTACAAGGGTCTTTCATCCCGCTTAAACGGAACGATATAGTTTTTCAAACTACAATGATGCTAATTATGTGGCATTAAAAGCCCGTCGATAAGCGCTCTCATTTACAAGGTTGCCCAAACGAGTTGCGTAAGGCTCCTTTCGCAACTACCACCTCAATAAAAAAACCTCGAACGGCCCAGGGCTCAACGTATCCGAAGCCGCCCAATTAACTTTGTTTTACGAAATACCTCGAAATGTTAGACTAGAGCAGGATTTATGAGTGTCTGAACATATTGCCTAACCGTAAAAGCCAGCAGCCAGCCTTGATCTTGATTGCTTTAGAACTTGATCGCCATAGCAACGACGCTTCTGCGAAAGTCTATTTAGGTGCTTCAAAACAGCAAAACACCATGCACTAATAGTTCTGTAATTAAAGAAGAAACTTGAGATCACATTATTACTGCTCGCTTCAAAATAAACACAAACAAGCCATTCATACTTAACATGCCGACATGCAGTGTTCACAAGTTCCGTGATTTTCTTACGCTCGTACTTATGGTACCGCGATTATAGCCCTCTGCTTGTAATTTCAACATGCAAATGCCCTCTATATGAGTATACATCACTATGGAGAACATGTGCGGTATAACTAAAACAACAGTTAAACAAAAAAAGACAAGGAAAAGAAGGGAGACAGGGAAAGCAAACAACGGCTGTTCTACTTAGTGGCATTTCTGAACATTTATTTGGAAATTAAGTCGTGCAAGATTAAGCGAATCATTTAAGCGAAATTCCCATTATTCTTTGCCGCCAAGATACCAACGCACCGACAAAAGAAAAGCTATAATTTCAGCACTATTCTAAAACGAGTACGTGAATGAGTGCAACATGCACATCTTGTTTTGATCGCACTCAAAATCACCTGAAAACTTAAGCTATCGAACGAGAGTAAGAAATTGAAATGCTATCTTTGCACGAGTCGAAATCTGTTTTATTTATGCTATTTCTTATGACTGCTTCGTTCTTTGTTCGTTTGAGGTAATCGATGAGTTTTATATTGTGGTGTCCCAATATTTTGGATGAGGAAATCTTCGAGATTTAAAGAACGTAAATAGAAAAGATGCTTCTCTATGTGCGCTTATTATAGTTTTCTTTTTCTTTTGATTTGCACTAAATGGGAAAGGCTCGACGAAATGCATTCAGTATTGTTTTTCATTCAACCTAACCACGTGATCGCTCCTTTATTGTTATACGTCATTTAGGAGAACCGTGAAATGTAGTTTTCCCGAAGTGTTAGGCAACGTGAGGGCGCATGAGTTTTATAGATTAGATATGTGTTTTTCTTGAATATCTTTCATACGTTTTTTTTTTGTCTTTCACACTTGCCGTCCGTTCATTGAATATGAAGTCAGGTCCTACGCAAAATATTTCACGCATTTAACAATCTTACGGTGTTTTTTTATTCATTTAATGTCTGCCTTCGTAGCCTTACACAAAGCGTGGTCACACATTTTCTCTAAGGACCACAACAGGCAGCAGCGAAGGTCTCGTACGCTATTACATATAAAAATAACCTCGCTGGTGGCTGGGCGAGATAGTATTGCATGTCCAAAATGATTAGAGCGTGGCAAATATGGACAGACATGGTATTGGGGCCTATAAAAAAAAATTTACACCATCTCCCGCTAAAGGGAACCATGTGTAGATGCGAAGCAGCGGGTGCTAACGCTTACACTGGCGGCGGCGTTGACGCTGGCGCTCATCGCGGCGTTGTGCAGGAAAGAGAGAGGTGACACGTACAGACATGTTTCAACGCGTACGTTAGGCGCGCGTCAGGCGGCAGCTGCGGGCGCTGCGGTGAGCGCGCGGCAGGCATGGGAGAGAGTGACGTCAGCGCGCACTGCGAGGGGGAGCGTGACGTCAACGCGCAGCTGCGGCGTGACCTACTTGGCACCGCTCCAACACCTGCGGCGAGGGGAGCGCGTTGCGGCGCGTGCGGACGCACGGAGGGACAGCGTTACACAGGCTAGTCAAAGAGCTGCTTCGCAACTAAAAGAACAAAAAGTCCTCACTGAATGCTAGTTTTAAAAATCACCTGAAATCCAGCACTATTTGCCCTCCATTTTTGGGCTCCTTGGCTGATTCAGCGTATTATTCGCCATGTCATAGGAAGTTCGAACTTTACGCTGTGTGCGTATCTTGGCCCTGTACTTGGCACTGGAAATAACAAGTTTGATTCTGCATTACGATGTCGATGGCATGCACTGATGCTTGCATACCGTGCACTGTGGTCATCTGCTAACTTCAAAGATTCGAAAAATAATTATAAAAAAAGTCGCAGTTTTGCTGCAAGGGCGAAGCAATGAATGCGATAGCAACAAATTGAGATGTCAAGCGAAGAACAGCCAGCAGATCAAAACGTGCAGCGTGCTGCTCAAGAACAAAGAACGCACGAAAAGAACACACACAGGATGAGCGCGAGCTAACGTTCACAGCTGGACACTAAATGCGCTGCTCAAGCACAAAGCACGCACATAAGGTGCTCACAAGTTTACAAAGGATGAGCGCCAACTAACAAGCGTCACATTTGTTGCTTTACTATATTTGAACAGCGCGATCCTTTCGCGAACGGGGCCTATGCAGCCAGCGAAGTCACCTTTGTGCACTCTATACCCCAAACGCAACCTTTCCGGCGAAAACAGACGACGTGCTAACTGCCTACATCAGGAGATAAGCGTGCACGCGCGTGCATCGGGTGACTACGCCCCATAGGGCAAAGTGCACGTTGACGGCCGAACGCATCGCAACGAGCGGGGGCGCCGAGGGCGCCCCTTCGCGCCATGTCGCTGGTAATGCAGAGAACATGCTAACATTGATATACCCCCGAGATCGGCGTACGTTGGCGGTAAATGGTGTATATAAATAGCTTGCCGTTAGTATGCTGCAGGATGTGCGCCTCCATGGCCGAGCTGTTAACGCCGCGCGCTGCGGAGTGAGAGGTCACCCGTTCGATTCCACGCATCGGAAAATATTTTTCTGAATTATTTTTCGTCGTGGCTTTCATATATATATATATATATATATATATATATATATATATATATATATATACACATATACGGGACATGACGCCGACGGCTACGGCAATGGCGACGGCAAAAATCAACCGAGAGTGTCCATGTAATTGCTATCGCAATAAAAAAAATTACACCATCTCCCGCTAAAGGGAACCATGTGTAGATGTGAAGCAGCGGGCGCTAACGCTTACACTGGCCGTGGCGTTGACGCTGGCGCTATCGCAGCGTTGCGCAGGAGGAGAGAAAACTGAGGAGGCGCAAAGCACGCAGTGATGGAGCGGTGTTTCCTACTGGAACATGCCAATCGCTGCTAATGGGCAATGAGAGACAGAAGATTCCGACTGTACACAGAGACCCGCAGTGCGCTTTTAGTTAACGCGCACGCTGCGAATTTTTATTGTTCAACAACGCACAGGAGAAATCTCCCACCGGCACCACCTTGGAGGTCAACATCCATTGCCATATATACGCGATGGACAGTGAACGGTTGTGCAGCGCGAGCAGTCGGTTTTTTCAACCAAGAAACTCGCTAGCAGACGCTGCCTGCGTCGGCGTCACGAGGCGAGAGAGAGGGGGGGGGACGCGCATGCGCAGTGGGGTGTGGACGCTGTGGGCAGGGATGCCTAGAGGAGAGAGGGGGGGAGCGTAGGAGAGGTGAGAGAGGGGGGGGACGCGCATGCGCAGTGGGAGCCGAGGCAGGGATTCCTAGAGGAGAGAGGGGGGGAGCATAGGAGGGGAGAGAGGAGGGGAGGCGCATGCGCAGTGAGGGTGTGGTTGCCGCGGGGAGGGATGCCTAGAGGAGAGAGAGGGGGAGGAGAGGTTTTTTTTTATTTTTATTTTTTAAAGGGTTTGCGCATGCGCAGTAAGGGAGGCCACGCCGCACACCACCACCGGATTAAGCTTCGCCATAAGATGCTTCACATCTAAAAATTGGCCGCGTATCTGCGTGCTTCGCTGCAAATGTCGTCGAAAGACGATAGTCTTGTGCCGGCTGTACTACTATGTTATGCCTTGCCTCAGATAGCGCCTACTCTACGTTGAATTGGCCGCATCTGGCTGGCATTGATAAAATAGAGGAGGCGCTGCGCGAGATATGGACGCCATTGGAAAACATGAGCTTGTGCTGAACCAAGGGCATTGCACCGTGACCAAGGGCCACTGCCAGCGCGCGTACCTTATCGTCGGCACAGGGCTTTTTCGTGCAAAGCCTCGCAGTGCGTGCAAAGGGTCGCATTTTCAGCGCAGCCTGAAAAACACTAGGGTCTTTAGAATTGCGTACCTATATATTTTCTAATAAAAGAACACACGACCTGACACTTACCTATTAATCTTGCGCCTCAGGTATGCGTAGTATTTGCTTTTTGATCGAATATGTTCACAAGTATGAATGCAAACACCAGTTCAAGATGGCCGAACGTTCAGAAAGTGGTTACACTTTGGCCGAGTAGCTGATCGGGTTACCGACAGACAGGCAGACAGCGAGACCAAAATTTTTGCGTTCAAGTGTCCTAAGAAAGACTCTCGTCTTTAAAAACCGACTGCTCGCGCTGCCCAACCGTTCACTGGCCACCCCGTATATATAGGCACTGGAACTTGACCTGCAAGGTTGTGCCGGTGGGAGACGTCTCCTGTGCGTTGTCGAACGATAAAAATTCGCAGCGTGCTCGTTAACTAAAAGCGGACTGCGGGTCTCTGTGTCCAATCGGAGTCTTCTGTCTCTCATTGTCCATTAGCAGTGATTGGCATGTTCCACCAGGAAACACCGGTCCATCACTGCGCGATTGCGCCTCCGCAGATTTCTCTCCTGCGCAACGCCGCGATGAGCGCCAGCGTCAACGCCGCCGCCAGTGTAAGCGTTAGCGCCCGCTGCTTCGCATCTACACATGGTTCCCTTTAGCGAGAGATGGTGTAATTTCTTATTGATAACGTTAGGCAATGTTTTACATATATCTATAAGGTGACTTTGTACTGGATGTTTGACAAACTTAGCAACCCCAAGTGGCGCATAACTTTCTGCAATAATCTAATGATGAGAATTGTGTTGTGGTTTTTTAAGCTTCTGCGTGGCGGCGAGATTTTGATATGAGGGTAATTCTAGGGTCAGTTTCAAATACAGGTTCAAATTTACAACCCCAAAGCAACAGAGATCTCTCTTTTATGGTATCCGTCTTTTGTTATTTTTGTTGTAGTTTCTTCTAGCTCGAATTTCCTTATGCTGTCTCGCGTATCCGCATAAACTTTAGTTGTAAGTATTTACTAAGCCTGTGTTCTTCCTTACCTATTCTTCAGTGTTCTGCGGTTTCAGGCACCGCGTCATTCAAGCACCACCAAATTAGCGCATTAGACCTAAATAGAGAGAGAGAGAGAAAGGTTGAGTGAAAGGCACTCTTTGCATTTCACTCAATATTTCTCACTAGACCGGATGAAAATTATCCAGCTTGCCACCCTGCACTGGGAAACGACATTAGACCGAGATCATATAGGTATCTAACAGAAGCCGCTTTGTCTCTCACTTCTTGAATATAATATATTTCTTTCAGTGTGGTCACTGACCTGTGTAACGAATATATCATCTGGATTTTTTTTCTTTCTGCAAAACTAACAGTTAGACGTATTCTACCGCAATAACAATTACTACAAAAGAAGTCACATGTGAGAGAACGTAGAAAGGTTTGTCTCTGTTTCTTATATTTATGCATTAGCCTGGGTGAACATTTAACAAGGATGCATAGCCGTCATATTAGGGAAATGTCAGCGCACGATACGGGACAAGAGTGCACAGCACAACAAGCCATCTTGTATGTGCTCTCGTCTCGTTTTTCGCGTTATTATTTCATTTTAGTGTTCAGGCGTGGCGCGAAGACACTCCACTTCAGACACTTCTGCAGCGGCAGCTCTCTATGAAGATGGAGCAGGTGCATTCCTCGGCAAACTCCCCGCCCATGATCCGTATGATTATTCCAGCAGACAAGAATGCCACCGAGCCCCGAGTGCCGCTCTCGTTCAAAGTTATATCCGCCATATATTTTGATGTTCTTAATTTGCGCTCGGCATTTAACAAAGACTTTTCTTGGGCTGGCGAGGAAGGGAGGCACCCCTTTGCGCTCCCAGATTAGATTACTGCCGCCTGAGCCGTTCTCGAGTTGGTTTGCATAGCGAAAACCTAAAACCCATCGTTTGGTACAGACAAGAACACGGCGCCTACTAAGAAACACGGAAAAAAATTGGGAACGCTGCATTTATTCGCCACTCCGATTGCATACCACCGGTTTACTCGAGAATGCAATGTGCCGATGTACATTTTCTGCCCTAACCCTTACGGTTAGTCAAGCGTTACTCTCGCCAGCATATTTCGGCGTTCTCTACCTGCGTATGACATGCTTTGCTTTCATGAGAAAGGAGCGAGCGCAAATGTTTAGTTCGGTGAGGATACACGCATACCAGAAACAGGTTGTGTCCAGGTTAATGTACATCCAGTCTGGTTAACCCGGAGTGCTTCCTTCGTTCTAATGATTTCCGAAAATAAACCTACTTTGGAAGTTTTCGCTGTATTGAACGTTTCTTGGCCGTACCAGTACCCGGCTTCTTTTTTTTTCCTTTACGACAACATAATTATAGCGACTGTAAGAGTAGTAAGGAGATTAACGTTTTTCCATATTGCACACCCTTGTGTTTATGTGTATGGAAATCAAATAATAACAATACCCGTGTGAGTGTTAACTGCTTCTCGTTATCCTTGGAACACCAGGCGTACACCAAACAAATATGGAAGCAGTTTCCTCCAACAAATTCGAAGTTTTTTGCTGTCTGTTCAATTTCCTTCTGTTTATCTTTCCTTAGTCCACGGGTGCGCTCTTAAGCAAACAAATATGGGAACTGTACGAACGTGCACACATGGAACGCAATCGCTACAGAACAGTCCGCATAGAAGAGACGGGGTGCAGGTGGTGAAAAACAGCCGAAGAGCGCTTGAAACAAGGAAGGAATCCAAGTGGGAAAATAGAATAGCTTGAGATGAATAAAAAAAATCGACTTAAGCGAAGAGGAAGAGCGCAACCCGGAAGACCCGTCTTCACTTCTGAGGTCACGACGAGATTTCCTCGCTCGGAATCCGCATTCTTCGTCACGTGCTGAATAATTACGCGGGAGACCCAGCGAGATCAGTTGCGGAGAAAAAACAAAACAAAACAATACAAAAAAAAATCCAATTCATTTGAAGACGGGAGAGGTTGACAATGGTATGAGACGTGGTGATAGAGGCGCTGTAAAAAAAATCAATTAAGTTCTAATATTTGCCACGAGCTTTGGAATCAGCATTAATTTGCATTCTGTGAAAGCTCAAATCTCACCGCCAAAGCACGTATAGTATCTAGCTTCGTATTTTTTATGTGTATCATTTTTTATTTGTCTTGCGTAGTTCTTGGAGATGTATAGTCCCGTCCTTTTATGAATATACACGTAGAAAAAGACGGAGATTTAGTTTATTTTTTTAGTAATTGTATGTTCAATTCAATACAAGGTAAATTCGGTCTAACCCCATTTATTCAATGTTATTGCTTTTTTTTCTAACATCCTTATGAAGCGTGCGCTTTCTTTAAAAGCGATTATGAAAGCCCGTTAAGTACTGAAGCGTTATTCTATAAATCGCGTTACACCATAATGCCGTCCTATGAATTTTAAGGTACATCAGCAGTATATGTTTCGTACGATCCGCCATTATCAAGGCCCGTCCATCATACCCACCATGTTATATTGAAGTTAAAACATGGGCTTTTACGCCGCGGAAAGGTGCGCGCAAAATTCAACGTTATCAATGACGACGAGAAACTCTGCCTGCACTTCCCTCCGTTCCCTCGTATTCCACAATTAACAACAAACCCGATCTAATGTATTCAAATAATACGTACATATAGCACGCCATTTCCGATGTCCAGAGGAACAGGCACTGAGACCTATGAAACCAAGAAAACACATAGGTAAATACTATATCTCTTTCTGTCACACCACAAAGTCATGCAGCCTTAAAGGGACACTAAAGTGAAGCAATCAATCGGTTTAGATTGATCAAGGGCACTCTGAATTTCCCTACGGTATGTTCCCTATGTAACATACCATAGAACATACCTATGGAACATACCTATGCTAATTTCATCTATGGTATGTTCATTAATCGAGGAGAAAATCAAGGTCAAAGTCTCACTTTTAAATTTTGCGCCCAAGTTTGCCGCGCGTGACGTCATGGATTTCAAAGTTTACTGTTCGTATTTAGGCGACATCGGCTCAACGAAGTTTCCTGAAACTTCGTATGTTAAATCTCTGGCCCCCCTGAGAGAACTATATACTTCATTTTTACCGATTAGGAGTGGCGTGTGCCTTAGTAGATGCGGTCAAAATCTATGACGTCACGGTGATTAGTGCTGGAACTTCAAAGTGGCGTCGCCACCCGCATTTTCTTTTTTGCGTGTTTTCTCGCTTACTAAACATGACCCCGCGGCAAGCGTGGTGTTTTTGGTATTGTGACATCGTAATTTACTCACACAAGAAAAATCTTTTTTCGCTTTAGTGTCCCTAAAAGAATGCCTGTGGTGGCGCCTTCGCTCCTGCGTGCGGCACTCTCATTTCCGACAAAGGAAGGTTAAAGCAGAGAGCTTGCCTGTTATGGATTGTGGCTGGAAAAACAAAGTTTTTCGGAACAGAACCACGCTATACTATGCGGCTGGCGGTACCTATGGAGGTTTCTTTCTGGAGTTCATCTCTCGACGACGTCCTCGCCATCCTTCTCTACGTTTCTTTTCTGTTAGCCATGGATGAGCACGAGAAAGAGCTGAATGGAGAGAGGGAAGATTGTGGTCGCGTCCTGTCCCCGGAATTTCCCGGCCCTTAATTGCTTCCTGCGGTGGGTGCCCGCGTGCAAGCAACACGCAGCCCTTTGACGCGGTGCGGTTGCTTTAATTGCGGTGTTTCTGTAGTACCGATTCCTTAGCGCGACCAGTTTACAATTATTAGTTGCTTTTCTTTGTGAGCACTGACGCCGGCATTGCCTCTGTGAGTAATTGTTTCCAGACCAGAGAACCAGAAAGGGAGTTAGCACGCTTGTTGTCAGACGAGGGCCCGATCGCACTAAAATGTTGTAGCTGTGATTATATGAGGAGTTTTTTTTCGAAATAAGCTAAATCCAGAAACCGAAACTAGCTCAAATAAAGCTCCATTGGCACGTACATACTCTCAACTTTCCTGTTAAACAGTTATCGGAACGAAATGGGTCAATACAACCAGCTACGTGTGCTTACGGATTTCGTTTCAAAACGAAATTGAGCCAGATCCGTGCGCTGTACGGATCGAAATGAGGCAAATCCAGTAAGCCAATAGCAGAGCTTTTTACCTCCAGACAGGGTATTTGGCCGGATTGAAAAGGACGTGAGGAAGAAATTCTCACGAAGAAACACGAAGAAATCCTGAATCCCCAAAGCTACCAAATGATTTTTTCATATCATGGCACTGTGCTAGAGCTCGGAAAACATAGGGACGTGTATGACTGGAAGGCCTACTGCATGGCAGAGATGAAATCGACATCCAGCTTGCCGTTTAAGATGACAGAAACCAGGGTCTTCTACATTCAAAGAAATGCAGCTGGTAGAAGCCCTAAAGTTAGAGCAGAACCCCACTATAATGTTTCCGTATAAAATTTCGTGCCAGTCCTAAAGAGGGGAAAGTCCCTTGCACAAGCACCCGTGCAATGCCCACTGTACACTCATCATCTCACCAAAATGAAACTGATAGATGTGACGAGCCTTCTCGTAAAGCATTTCGGCAGTTCATGGCAAGAAAATCAAGAGCTCGCTTATTTTGTCAGTGTCCTCAGGCGTGCCAAAGAAAATGATCATACAGAAGATTTCGAATAGAGCTGCTTGTGCTGCGAAGAAGACGCACCGGCTCTTCGTGTATAGTTGAAGGCCCTTAATTGAAGCATTGTTGCCTATGTTTGATGGCTTTTCGGCCAAAACTCTATCATACCGCTCTTGAAAGTCGATTTCAATAAAGTTTTCGCAAGAATACCGCCTCGAATTCAATGTGTCATTTCAATATGAGCCAAATCCAAAGTTATCAGGCTAATATTGGTCAAGTCCGCTGTATATTTTTTAATTACTTGTGGCCGTAAACTTCTACTAGCTGACATGTAAAATATATCGCGTAATAGGTTTGAAAGCGTTGTATTTACATTGCGTAACAAATTTTCACTGTTTTCACAAATTCTGTTTAGGTGGATTTGACTCATTTCGAAAAAAAACTCTTCATATGTACTTCACCCCAATGCAATGAACATTCATGATGATAATGAAGAGTTGTTTCTGGCACATTGGAATACGTAAGCATGACAATCGATAAGGGGCGTTTGATAGATGTCATGCTCTCATTATTTGTAACAAAAAAAAAACAAAAAAACGAACCTGCATTGTTTAGTTTGCCATCTTTACGAAGGCATTGTTCCTAGTGTCTACTTTCTAAACTCTAGTCAGCCTGCTTAACCTCCGTGGCTATCGCCCGTGGCATTCTCTTTATCTTCTTTTAAGTACCGTGGCTTAAATATTCTGCTGCTTGTCTCTTCCGCAGGAGAACTCTGCGTTCATTACTACCTGCATCACCATAACTTAGACACTCAAAAGGCTCCCATTTTATTTATTCAAGGAGAACAGCATGACTGCACGAGGATATTGAAGCCACGGTGTGGTGCCATATTGACACCATGCCTAAATCTTACCACTGGATCAGAGTCTGCATGCAGTGATTGGTAAGGCATAAGTGCTCATGGCTACCGCACGGTATAGTGTCGAGCACATTTCGAGTGACGAAAGGCTGGTGACAGCAATAGCATATGTATTCTGCGTTTTAAAGCCAAAGCTCTATTACGCCATGTCACCTAAGGTCAGTTATCGCTTCGCAATGACCTTGAGCTGCCACACCCCAAATTTGGCAGACCTGACGTCAAGCCACGTTATCCGATGCGGAGAGGAGATACCAGCTACACTCACTCGGAGCCTCACCACTCCAAGACGACATGACCCAGCGAAGCCTCATTAATTAAATGCTGTGTGCACAGTCTTTGCGAAAGCAATACCCACCATATAAATTCTTCCTGCCATCTGCCAATTCTTTCTCTTTCTTTACTTATTATTACTAAGCGAAAATCTAATGGTCTCTGCGGCACTGTCGAGTAGTTAAGGTTTACGTTATTATGTAACCTTTACCGCACAAATCCGACGCTTGCGCTGCACTACCCGCAATAGCAGAGGGAACGCTTGCCGTAACTAGTACAATTATAACTAACTGCACGGTTCCTCCCAACCTAACAGTCCGTAAACGCTTTTCTGGTCGAAAGCACATCATTGTCGCGACGCAGTGGAGCAGCGATGCGTGCTTAACCAGGTGTGCAAAAAGCAGATTCAGCAGTTGCTCGTTAACGAAACTATCCCCGATTGTGAAGTGAACTTCCTCGAACTGGTGATGTACTGTGTGTGTCCGGAACTTGTTTGAGTGCTTCATGTTAAGCAGCACTTTTGTTCTGCCTGAACTGTTCAATATGACAGAAATGGAGCCAGCCTGAAGCAGTCTGTGAAGCTTCCCATGGATAATGGGAATGAGTTTTTGCAGGTGGCTTAGCAGATTTGTCTGGAACTCTTTCTGATTAGCTGGTTTAAAGAAAAAAAAATATTTGGCAGATCCCAAGTACCATGGAAATCGATGTTATGCGAAGCATGCGGAGGCAAGGTGACCCGCTTCTAATTTTCTTATTAAGCGAAACGTTACGACACGACGTTAAAGATATGTACAAATGTTGTATGCAGACACATATGTTGAACAGTCAAATATGTTTCGTACAACCAGTTGTTTACAGTTGCGTAACGTCGCCAACAGAAACATGAGTATCACCTACACCAGAAGCGGTAATCTGATATGTAGCACTTACGCGTGCGAGGATGGTAGCCCTGGATAGTGCTTCGTGGACCACCTACAGTGCATGGCGCTTAAGTATACAATTGACATTAACCCGACATGAAGCCTGCCTCATATGAGTACATATGTAATGTTTATAAAATTAGATGGCCAGCACTGGAATCCACAATTGGACGTTTCACCAACATTACGCCTGCATAGGGTCTTTTTTCAAGGCAGTTCTGAGACCTGGCGTGGCTCTGTGGTAGAATACTTGATTGCCACGCAGATTGCTTGGGTTCGATTCCTGCTGAGACCCTGATATTTATTATTTGCATTCGTCGGGTCAACACTGCCCAGGTAAGTTTTTCTTAACGCTCTCGCTTTTAAGTTACTAATGTCCTGTCCTCGGCGTTCCTGGGCAGACATAAATTGTCAAACACCTGTGGCGCATACCCACATACCACGACCCGTGGTATAAGGGTATGTGCCACACGTGTCTGCTGGAAAGGGTTTGACGACGTATACGAGCGGATTTTCACGTTATTCATGTCATGAACAGCCAGACGTATTCGTCAATACCTCTTACTCTCCCATACAAATTTTGGTATACCCCAAGTTAAGGAGGCGATCACGAGAGCACCCAGACGTAGGTGGCTAGATAGATAGATAGATAGATAGATAGATAGATAGATAGATACGTAGATAGAAACGCGAGAGTTCTTACAGTACGTAAAGAAATGCTTCGCATTTAAAAGATAGGATATTTATATTTCTTGTTTCGTATAAATCAGAGCGAATCATCGTGTTTTTGGCGCTCCTTTTGTTGTTTTGCAACGTTGCATTTTTCGGCGTTTCAATTAAAATTGCTTTGCTAGGGTGATTGCACTAATAAATATAAAAAAATGTGGTTGATCCCTCTAATATAGGAATCGGTATAACACACGAAAGTGAAACGTGTCTTCACAGAAGTAGTTCAATGTTCATTGCACAATGATATTTATTATTGTCTAATGGTGTTCAGTGGCTACAGCACCCTTAGATGTTAATGCACCCATGTTTACAACTGGTGGCACATCTCCACCACGACAACCAACGACTCACGACTGCGAGACACTTTCCGGAGACACTACATGGCACGCACCGGAGCATCGCGCAAATCGCACTTTAACCACAGCGTTCGCAAACCGTGGAAGCGAAACCGAACGGGTTTTCGCTCAATCGTTTTTCAAATGACGGTCCGTTGCAGTGAAGGAGCGTGATTTGCGGGTCGGTGACCATCCTGTGGATGTGCTTGGCATGCTGCGTCGTGTCGGCGAGCAGCGTCCTGCTGATAGGTCGCTTCGGCCAAGACACGATCACTTCGGTCCTGCATCGGCGTCTGTACGGCAGCCAGTTGGGTCGCGATGCGCTCAACTTCACAAACGCGAAAGACAGAGTTCTCAGCTGTAGCCGTGAACGCTCGAAGGCCTCCCGCTCCCCCCTGGCGTGTCCATCGCTGCACCAAACCAACGCCTACCAAACTGACTAGCGCGACATTCGCCCGTCGACGCCGTTGTCTTTCGGCGGCGCTTAATGCAGCAGTTCTCGTAGTCGGTACCATCGCACTCGTATGAGTAGACGGCGGAGATACACCATTGTTGCATACGGAAGCTGCACTACGCTGCACACGCTAGCACAACGCGAAAGACGAAGCATGTAACTCACACCAATACAACGCGAAAGACGAAGCACGCAACTTCGTCATCGCGTCGTCACCGAGTCAAATCAGCGCGTAGAGCGCGTCGCAATTAGAGCCTCTGTTTGTGGCCTGCGAAAATAGCTCCAGAAACATTGTCGGAGCTGATTGCGGAGGCAACGCTACACTTTGTTTCAAGTAAGGCCAACGCCACCTAGGCGGCGTTGGTAGGCCGCTCTGATGCCAGCGTCCGTTTGAAATGCTGGCATCGAGGCGTCGTAGTGCTGAGGCTACCGTAGCGTTCTCTGTCGGTGTTAGTTGGTGTCATAATGCAGTACTTCTGTTCTCCGCGCTTAGGCGGCGGCACCGCCCCGACAAACGGAAGAGCGCCGGTACAGAGTGAAGGAGTGTGAGATATATAAGGCGCGTCTGAAGCGCTCTTCGCAAGTGAGCCGATGGCTCAGTTGGTTAAACGCCCGCTTACTATCGCCGCGGATCAAGAGGACATGGGTTCGATTCCCGGGTCTTCCAATTTCGCGTAACTTTTTCTTCTGATTTCTTTCTTTGTATTGTGTTCATGTACCTTTTAACAACGTCACATCCGTGACGGAAATACGTCAGTGAAATCTTGGTGAACCCCGGCATAAAACACTTTCGTGTTAAAAATACCCGCGTGTTTGGAGCGTAAAGCTACAAAGAAAATCTACGCGATAGATTTCGCGGAAAAAAGCTAAGCAGGCGAATAAACATTTGTTCTGTGCCTGGTTTTCCTATACGTATATTCATCATAATGATTTAGGGTCCGGTGATCTAAAGTTTCATGTACACTTCCCAGCAATAAGAAGGAAAGGCGGGCTAGTTGGTTTCGCTGCAAAGTGGAATATTCGTGCTCACCACACGAAGACACAACGAAAAATGTTTGCAAGAACCAGCGCAGACTTACAACGGAGCTTTTTTTCCATAAGAAAGCACATATATACATTCCGGATAAGCACCTCATAATCACTGCGCATGCGCCCCACACGGCTCCGTATATTCTCTTACATAAAAACGATAAGACTATCAGTAGTAGCAAAAGATCATCTGCAGAACAATAAGACCATCAGCAGAACCGACACACTATCACATCTTGTTTAGGCAGTTAATTCCACCGTTCATGCACTGGTGCATGTGAACTTTTCTGTCGTGTCTTCTCGGGGTGTGCGCAAAATTTTCACTAAAATTTTAAGGGCTCACGCTAGCAAACCTAACAAGAAGAAAACTTGTTAATTTCACATGTTGCTTCTCCACATACAATAAGCGAGTAGAACTCTTTCTGGAAGTGGTATCTCATCAGATAATGCAGACAATGTCAAAAGTGGCTTGTATTCCGCATTTTTAATTTGTCTCGTCTCCAACGTTTGCATTGCCCATTTGTGAGGAAATTTGTTACTGTGTTGAGATAAAGTCCCTGAAAAATAACTAAAGTAGCGCCATTCGTGAGTGTGTTCAGGCACCTCCTCTACCCTGCGCTGTGCAGTTTACAGATGAAGTCAGTTGAACTGCGAAGCCTGGCGGAACGTTGCTATTGGCCGGAATGATGGGCTTGTGCAATTCTTCCGCTAGAGTATTTGAGGGCACTGCCATTCTAAGTGACGCCGTCGGAAAAGTCCACGAAATAAATAGTATGAAAAATAGCGATAAATACGATAATGTAATGTATACAGAGGCAAGTGGACATATTCAAGGTGTCCGACAGTACGAAAAACTCAAGGACACTTTGTACATTCCAAAGTGTGTTCGGCGAAAGCGTGTGGCCATTCCACTGACTATGCCATGTCTTTTTTCTTTTAAACTTTCACTGGGATAACACACGAACCGAATGTGTGCGTGTTTTCTTTTTGCAATTTTTTACCGCGAATCGCAGCGAGACGCCAGACTAATCTTCCTCCGTTCGCATGCGTTAGTATTTTCTCGCGCATTGCGCATCGCGCAAACGCCATCCGCGTTCCATCGCTTAAATTGACGGACCCTTTGTAAATTCGAAAGTGTATTCCTGTGGACGCATGCGTCCATTGAGACGGCGTCGGTCAGAATGATTGCAAGGGCTCGGCACAGCGACGCTACGCAAGCAAAGCGCGAGCGCTGTAGAGTCCGACGCGAACCGCCGTCCAGTTTGCGCACCCCAGCGGCCACCTATTCCATGCCCGAGCTCGGATAGACAGACGGACGGACAGACCCACGAACGGACGGTGGACGGACAGACAGACGGACGGACAGACGGACGGACAGACGAACGGATGGACGGACGGACAAACGGAGGGACGGACGGACGGACGGACGGACGGACGGACGGACGGACGGACGGACAGACAGACAGACGGACAAACTGACCGATGGACGGACGGACAGACGGACGAATGGACGGACGGACAGACGGACGAATGGACGGACGGACAAACGGACAGATGAACTAACGGACAAACGGACGGACAGACGGACGGACGGACAGACGGACAAACGGACAGATGAACGGATGGACGCACGGACGGACGGACGGACGGACACCGGACGGACGTGAGCATGAGACATTAAAGGCTTTCTCTTTAAAATTACACCATCTCCCGCTAAAGGGAACCATGTGTAGATGCGAAGCAGCAGGCGCTAATGCTTACACTGGCGGCGGCGTTGACGCTGGCGCTCATCGCGGCGTTGCGCACGAAAGAAATCTAGGGAGGCGCAATCACGCAGTGATGGACCGATGTTTCCTACTGGAACATGCCAATCGCTACTAATGGGCAATGAGAGGCAGAACACTCGGACTAAACACAGAGACCCGCAGTCCGCTTTTAGTTAACGCACACGCTGCGAATTTTTATCGTTCGACAACGCACAGGAGAAATCTCCCACCGGCACTACCTTGCAGGTCAAGATCCAGTGCCTATATATACGGGGTGGCCAGTGAACGGTTGTGCAGCGCGAGCTGTCGGTATTTTCAATCAAGAAACTCGCTAGCAGGCGTTGCGAGGCGAGAGAGGGGGAGCGTAGGAGAGATGAGTGGGGGGAGGGGACGCGCATGCGCCGTGGGGGTGTGGTTGCCGCTGGGAAGGATGCCTAGAGGAGAGAGATGGGGGAGGGGACGCGCATGCGCAGTGAGGGTGTGGACGCCGCGGAGAGGGGATGCCTAGAGGAGAGAGAGGGGGAAGCGTAAGACAGGAGAGAGAGGGGCAGGGGACGCGCATGCGCAGTGAGGCTGTGGACGCCGCGGAGAGGGATGCCTAGAGGAGAGAGGGGGGGGAGCGTAGGAGAGAGAGGGGGGAGGGGACGCGCATGCGCAATGGGTGGGTAAACGCCGCAGGCCGGAGGGATACCTGGAGGAGAGAGAGGGGGGAGCGTAGGAGAGGAGGTGCGTGGGGAGGGTTGCGCATGCGCAGTAAGGGTGGTCAGGACGCACACCACCACCACCACCACCACCGGACGGACGGCCACCGGACGGACGTGAGCATGAGACATTAAAGGCTTTCGCCTTAAAACGTCAGGCCTGTACGGAACGCGCATTACAGTCCCAGCAAATGCGGGAATAGCGGCCTTTATACAGCCTTTTGTAAACTCTCTGGGATCAACTACTACAAATAGAGTTGCATGGCACCTACTACACCATTAATCATCAAAATTTTTTTGAACCAGGAAAGTACCCACTACGCCGTTATTCAATAATTTGCGGAGAAGTGATATATACCTCTATATACCTATATATATCTGTAAGGCATTATATGCACTTTGTGGTGTGGTGGCTGATGACGAAGAATTATGGCCGAACCACTTGTGTTGCACTGGAAGCATTCAACGACCCACTCGTTACGCAATTCACATTGTGTGACGCCTAGTTGTAATTTTACTCTTGCAAAACGTTATATTTCACATGTTAACGCGATTCCTTACCCGACAGGAAGCCTGCATAATGCCTGTTTGCACAGGAGTTTCAAGCTCTGGCTTGGATATGTGGTAGAATACTTGGCTGCCGCGCTGCCAACCAGGGCCCTGGTTGTAATCTAGTTCTGTGCTGTACATTATTTCTTATTTCATTTTTTTCTTATTTCGAACGAGAGAGGTTACTGACAACGGTGGCGGCGGCAGCAGCGGACAACTACGGCGGCAGCGGACAACTACGGCGCCAAAAACGGCTGTTGTGATCTCATAACAGCGTCTGCTGTGACATGAACGGTACATAGTATGTTAGTGCACGAAAATGCTAGCTCCTCATGACAGCGCAACCATTAACTCGGCGATGCTAATGGATATGTAGTTTTTAAGAATGGCGCACTAGCTTTATCATGCGAGCGCCACATTGTTTTTCCGCGTCAGGATTGTTCGGTTGATCGGTGCACGGTGCGTGGTCGACCGCGCTTGAGCCCGTTCGTGCGGTAGGTCTGGATGCTTCCATATGTCGCCCTGCTGTTCCAGTGCCAGCAAACACCGGTACAAGAGCAGAAATACGCACTGCCTCTATTATCGGAGGCATTTCAAGATTTTTGGACTTCATATGGTTTAGCACTGCTTTCGCGATTGGCCTACCTTTGATCCAGCCACGGCGTCATGTGATGACGTCATCATGTGCTGTCATGTTATGTGACTTCATAGTGATGCCATGATAACGTTACACATTTTGTCGACATGTGACGTCATGATGACATCATAGCGTGACGTCATCATCACGTCATGATTTTTTCGCATTACTCGTTCGCAGCCGATAGTCAATTTTCTCGTTTGATGAGTCATCTAAGGCTTTCACCTTAATAACGCCCAATGCGACTGACTGGTAACCGTCTTCAACTTTAAAAAAAATTTGCGTTTAACTAAGGCTTCTATGCTCTGTCCTCGGTTAGGTCAGTGAAATTACTTGTTGGCGGAGGAACAAGTGTATCTCGCACTGTTAAGTGCGGTGTCTCTCAGGGCAGTGTCTTGCGGCCGCTTCTCCAACAGCGTACTTGCTGGACAGCCAAGCCAATTTCCTCAAGAATATGAGTTCTCAGTAGTCAGCAATCTATGCTGACGACATCGCACAGTAGATCGCCAGTTCTTCGAAGCACAGTCGGCGTCTTCGCAAAATTTTGCAGAGAGCTCTGCATACGACTTCAGAATACTTGGAGGAAGTTGGTCTACAGCATTCACCTTCATGTCAGCCGCAACTGCTTACCATCCCAGGTAACGTGCAGGAGAAATCATGAACCGGCTGTACATCCGAGATGCACCAATAGAGTGGCTGCAGCTAGCTTTTTACCTCAGCCCAATTAACGATGATCACCGGTCTTATCGCCCAGCCGTTACTTTCTTGAGGCACAAACTACAGTTCCTCCTAAATTATGGGGCCGACTTGTCTGCTAGAGGCGCTGGCTGTGACCAGACGACAGCACTACAAGTGTATCAAAACGCTTTACTAATAGTCAGCACTTTAAATGGCAGCTTGGCGTACGCCTTGCCAATCCTTATCGTGCCGTCTAGTATTATGTCTCCACTGGAACAGGACGATCGTGTTTGCCTCCAAATCAGACTTAAGTTTCCTCGCGCGGCGCAAGATGTTCCTCTACTCACTGAAGTGCACCCGAGCCCCCCAGCGGCTTCAGGCAGATTAAAGAGCACTGCACCATAACAAGCGCTTGCATCGAGCACCGGATGGCAAAGCACTTATTGACCAACTAACTCAACGCCCGAGCTGTCGCATGGGGAAAATGGCAGCATTGTTTATTGTGACTGATGGCAGTTCAGAAGATACTACTTCCTTAACAACTCCGAAAGAGCACAAAACATGCATCTTCCCACTTTATTTTTCCTTTCCCAGAATACGCTAAAAGACTGACCAGCTTGTATCGGCACTTTTCCAGTTGGCCTAGTCACACCTATTTGAGAGATGTGTCAATTACGATAACTCTTACACGCCCATAAGGTATTGTAAATACAGATGCAAGATTCTTTGTACACGCTATTTATTATCCAAAAAACAATGCAACATCAAAAGTTTCCTTATACAACGGTAAATTAAAATTATTAGGGTGGGAATATACTTCCCTATGGGCCTTTAGCAGGACCTCACCAGTGGGGGAACTTTTGAAAGCATGGTACGGCAGGAACGGGAACATTGCACGTAGAGCAAACAGTCTTCGACCTCTTGTCATTTGGTTCACTTAAACGACACCAGCAATGTTTGAAGGTCCATGGTCTTCTAAAAAATATGTAGTGCAGGTGAAAGCGGCACTTGGTCTGGTACGCCTAAAGTTTTTTCGGTCACCTTTGAAGGCCTTCAGGGCACGTGCATTGCTGCCTTTTATTTTAAACAGTATCCCTTCAAAAATTGGCCCAGGAGCCAACGCCTTGATTTGCAGTCGTATGGTCAATGTGTATTGCATCACCATTCGTGCGAGCAATTACGCACAATGGTTCATCCTCGTCATCATCTCTCTCGCTGTCACAAAAGTTGTTTACATCATCAGGTAAAGAAAAGTGAAAATCTAGTGCTTCTTCAACTGTCGAGCGCGTTTTCTTTTAGAGAAAGAGAAAATCGCATCCTGTGGATTGGCAATGAGGAAGGCCCGTAGGGATGTATATTCCCCCTGCCCAATTACAATTAAAATGTCAATAAATAACTTGAGTTCCTCTTTAAATTAGGATCTAGAAGTGGACCAGTTAATAGCCCCACACTTGAGGCATTCAGTATGATGCATTTACTGACCTTTCTCACTGCGGCAAATACATCTATCCACGAATTATCGCAGCTGGTGAAAACCCGCGCGACGAACTCTCGATGAGAGAGAAAAGTGTCGGTGTCTCCCACTGAAACTGAGACAGCTCGTAGCTGCTTGTCTTGGAGTCGCTAAAATTTTGATTTCAAACATCACTTCAGATGTAGCAACCATCTCAGGGTGGGGGGACTTGGGAGTATTGGTGATAGAGACGTTTAAACTTGCTGGGAAATATGTTCCCTACGGGCGTTTGAGGGTTAAAGTGTTTAGGACGCATTTGTACGCAGTGACCAAGGCGCCTCAGCAGCTTCCGCTTGCCCTGTGACTAACATGAGACGGTTGATTCGAATACCGCATCTATTGTCATCAACAACTATGCAACTAGCAGCGATTCATGTTGCTCTGAAATATTCACAACATGAATTAAGAGTATCGAAGGTTGTTGTGTAGACCCATTCCCATGCTGCCCTTCGCTGACTGTTGAGAATAGATTCCCACGGCTCAGTTACATACAGTATTAAAAATCTTCCACAAAACTTATTTCTCGTGAGATGTGCCTCATATGAAAGTGGATAACTTCGCATGTGAGTATTGCTGGGAATGAAGAAGCTGATCAGCTCGCTTCAAGTTGTGCCCACAACGACCGTGACTGCCAAGAAATTGTATGAATGTTTGCGAACGCCCGTCTGCTGTTCCGCCGACACCTCCTAAAGCAGTGGATCGTTCCCTACCCGTATTCGGGGTCGTGAGTTACCCGTAGATACAGAGCCCTCCTATATAAGGTAAGAGATGGCTCTGTATTAGTGCGCGAGAAATTATATCGTCAATGACGCGTGGACAGTGCGTTATCTTCGTATTGTGGCTCCTGTGAGACACTTGGGGTGCTATGCAGGATGGCCCGAGCTTCTCGGGCACAGGAGTTTGCTCCGAGCTCGCACTGCGGCGGTCATGGCACAAAGACAGAGCGGAGCGCGTGATAGAAGCATTGACAAAACGGCTACATGAACGAGCGTGGCGTCAAAAGCGCATGTGGGGCATCTGTGGCGGTAATAAAAGAAACACCGCGTGCGAACACGTCAGCGCCGCCACTCAGTCCACATTTCAACAGTGCAGCGACGTCAGCGTGATTGTCGCGCTATCTTTTGCCAACTCAGCATTGCGCCTCCCACAGGCGTGTTCGTGGGCGTTCTTCCACTTTCGGGTATGTTCTTTCGTTCCACCCGCAGCATGGAAATTTCCACTCGAAGGCAACAAGGTGCCCACGCTGCACTCTAGTGCAGCTCGTTTCGCTTCTATCAAATATTGCCGATAAATATACGGACAGGTTGTCACCAGGGGCACTCGCATCATGGCGGCAACGCCATGATGCGAGCGTCATGCGAACATCATGGCGGATATTTTGGAGCCACCTAAAAGCGCTAGGTAGAAAGTCTGTAACAATGCAACAACATATGGTAGATGAAGAAGGAAATCAATTGGAAGGGTATGAAGCGCTAGGTTACATCCGAAAGGTAACAGCCGATTCGTTTAAAAAGGTCGCCCAGGGGATTCCCCCGGTGAGTAAAAGTATACAGAAGAGTACAACCGAGGAAGATGTAGTACTTGAAAATTTCAATTGGAAGAAGGCCGAACGAAAAATTCCTAAGCGCACTACTCCCGGGCTTAGATGGGGTTCCCGTCAGCCTAATTAACGAACTAGGACAGAGCACTAAAGAAGCACTGCTGAAAGCCGTAGAAAAGTGCTTACAGGAGAGGGAAATACCAGACAGTTGGCGAAAAAGTAGAATGAACTTAATCTATAAAGGCAGGGGAGAAAAGGATAACATTCGCTCGTATAGACCGCTAACTATTACATCGGTGCTATACCGGTTGGCGATGCAGGCAGTAAAATTAAAAATAGAAACGTGGGTAGAGCAAAATGATATTTTGGGAGAACTCCAGAATGGATTCCGAATCGACAGGCGGTTAGACGATAACCTGTTTGTTCTTACACAGTGTATAGAAATATCAAAAAATAGAAAAAACAGGCCCTTATACGTAGCTTATCTAGACATCACCGGGGCATATGACAATGTTAATCAGGAAATTTTGTGGGATATATTGAAGGAAGTGGGCATAGGTGACGACTGTATACAGCTTTTGAGGGAGATATACCGAGAAAATACAGTTTGTGTAGAATGGGAAGGAATAAGCAGCAAGGACAGCGTTGACATTAGCAAGGGGCTGAGACAGGGATGTCCTTTGTCCCCGCTGTTATTCATGCTGTACATGGTGAGGATGGAAAAAGCGCTAGAAGGTAGCAACATTGGATTTAATCTGTCACACAAACAGGCAGGCGCGATGGTTGAGCAGAAGCTTCCAGGTCTATTTTATGCTGACGATATTGTCTTATTTGCGGACAGTCAAGATGATGTACAGCGGCTGGCAGATATATGCGGAAGGGAGGGCGAGGCTCTAGGACTAGGTCTTAGTGCAACAAAATGTGGATTGATGGTATTCAATGATCACGAAGACCATGCGGTCTAAATACAGGGCCAAGAAATACCGAGGGTAAGCGAGTACAAGTACCTCGGAGTGTGGGTAAATGAGGGGGGATAGATATATGGAGGTACAAGAGAAAGCATCGGTAACAAAGGGAAAGAGGAATGCTGGAATCATGAAGCACAGAGCGTTATGGGGATACAATAGGTACGAGGTGCTTCGAGGGCTGTGGAAGGGTGTGATGGTTCCGGGGGCTTACATTTGGGAACTCAGTGGTGTGCATGAAGTCAGAGGTGCAATCTGGAATGGATGTAAATCAAAGGACTGTGGGACGCCTCGCGTTGGGCGCTCACGGGAAGACGACAAATGAGGCTGTAAAGGGTGATATGGGATGGACAGGTTTTGAAGTGAGGGAAGCTCAGAGCAAAATTAGATTTGAAGAGAGGCTGCGGAAAATGAAGGAGAGTAGATGGGCAGGGAAGGTTTTCAGGTATTTGTATAGAAAAAGCGTCGACACGCAGTGGAGAAAAAGAACTAGGAGGCTCACCAGTAAATATACGGCTAGCAGTGTGGGCGACATGGCAACAAGGAGCATTAAGCGAAAAGTCAGAGAGGCGGAGAGGACTTATTGGATGACAGCGATGGAAAAGAAGCCGGCTCTCAGTGACTACCGAAAGGGAAAAAAACGAAATAAAGAGGGAAAGGTTTTATGATAATTCAAGGGGAAGCGCTTTACTGTTTGAGGCAAGGTTGGGTTGCCTTAGAACGCGTAGCTATAAAGCGAGATTCTGTAACGAAGAACAATGTACATGCTGTGGGGGAACTAAGGAAACGATGGAACATGTACTGATTGAATGTGGCGATATCCACCCAGATATACGTGTGGACACGAGTCTACATGAAGCCTTGGGTTTTAGGGACAACAATGGAAAGCTGAACACGTCCGCGATAGAAATAAGTAAGAGACGGTTAGAGTATTGGTGGCAGAAAAGTAGAGATAAAGGACAAAAAAATGAAGAAGGGGGAAAATAAGGTCATTCTGCCTTAAGAAGCAGAGAGATGGACCGTGAACTTATATTTTTCTTTGCTGTAATAACATAGATTTAATCAATGTAGATAAGGCATTAGGCCACCATAAAAAGAAAGTTTTTTTCGAGCCTGGTGGCAGACATGTCACCGCCCCGTTATAAAGGGGACGCTCATAGCATCCATCCATCCATCCAACGCGGCTGTGAGTGGTACGTCGTGAGCGCGGTGAAATTTATTTCGAGACATCGCAACCACGTGATGATATAACTTTTATTTCTTCGTGCGTGTGTGCACAGTGTGCGCGATAAAGCTGATAGATGAATCATGCCGCTTACTGGCGTTGCGGCGTGAGCACTGCTCCTTGGCAAAGCGCAAACGCGGTGGGTGGACCCGATCTTCGCCGCGGGCGTCTGTCAATCAAACTGATTGACGCGTGAACTCGGGTACAAACTCGTAGATTCTGAGAAGGCCCCAGTTCAACTCGTGACTGTCATGGTGCCCGTGTGACTGTCAAAGGTTTCGTGCACTGGACGCTAAGCAGCAGCTTCTTTACATATAAAATAATTTGTTTACTACTTGTGCAAGGCTGGAGCCATATAGGAGCTTGTGATCACCTAGCTTCTTCCAGCGTTTTAAGTCGGTCGTCTACTCAGTCTGCTTGGTATACGCTTCGAAGTAAAGAACGCATCAGCTCGGTCTTAATTTTGATTATACTAATTAGGCGGGACCTGATTAACATAATATTAAACAGTTTTGTCTTGATTGGTAAGATTTTAATTAAAACGACCATAATTACCTCGGGTGCAATTAGCATGATCTTGATTAGTATGTAGCTAATTAACAAAAACCTAATTCGGATGATCTTGATTAGCATCATATTATTAAGGCGTAATTAGGAAGACTTCACGTAACGTGCTTATAATTAACGTCGCGTTAATTAGCCTGGTATTAGCACGGTAATAGCTTTACATGGGTTCATTAGCATGGTATTAGTAAGGTATGGCTTCATTAGCTCGGTCTTAGCACTCCTTTGCTTAATTAGCTTGGTCATAGCATCTCCTGACTTATTGAGCTAGGTGTACCGCCCAGCCACTTAGGTAATCAGCCGGGCGCACGTCCTCGGGCAGCGAGCACACCATGAAGGAATGAAGAGGGCGCGCGCCAGTCGATCAATGCGCAAGAATGTGCAGGCCGACCATGATGTTTGTACACGTGGCCTCGGGTTTAGCTACGGTCGCGATATTGTAAGGTGCTCGGCCGGAACTAATCTCAGAGGCCACCATGCTAATTATTCTAAAGGATACTTAGTACACACATTAAAAGATTCAAAACGAATTTAAACAGCCCCTGCCTTTAAAAAATATCACCAGTAAACCTTTCTGGCACTTTTATTGCATGGGTGCATTTCTGCACTCGGTGGAACGACAAACAAATGAAAGAAGATGCCTCTGGTTTGAACACACCGCCCAATTTTGTCGACCATCCTTGACGTGACGCCGCGTTCCATCGTAACCAATGGAACGCAGCGCGCTGATGGGTGGATCTGACCTTTTTGGTACTGTTGGCTCGTTCAAAAGGGGGTGTCGCCAGAGCTCGGAAAGATCCCGAGTTTCGCCAAGCTCGGGCCATCCTGCATAGCGCCCCTGAACACCCACTTTTTTGGAGTGTCCCGCATCTGTTACGCAGCGGGCACGGCTCATCAATTGATATTAACTTATTGGAATTTGAGTGCATGGCACTTGGTGATTGCCTGATACCAGAAGGATGCGCTGTGCGGCCTGATAAGGCACACCGAACCGTCCTTTCATGAACAAAACCGAGTTGGCCTCACATTTATATATATACTTTTTTTCATGTGACTACTTATTTGTGTCCCCATCTCTGCTATTTATTTTTCTTTTCTTTCCTTTTTTCTTTCCTCCTCGCTTCCTTTCCTCTATGTTTCCCCTTCCTAAAGGAGCAGGCAGGAGTTGTGCTCCTCTAGGTGACAGATGTCAGCCGGTTCCCTCCCTATTTACTCTGTGTCTTCGTGTTTATTGTGTGTACAAACTGATTCATAATAGTAATAATAATAATAATCGTAACACTACTGCTACTACCAGAAATAATAATATTAATACTACTACTACTACTACTAACAATAATAATAATGTATTACTCGCATCTCGCAGGCTCAAATATTGTTGCATGGAGCATCGGTGCGTAATAGTTTGTGCAGCAGTCACAATCTACGAGAGCGTTTTGCACTTCAGTTAACTGTAATTGTGTCAAGATTGTTTTACATAGCAATTATTTCAAAGATAACATCACTTTACTATTATTCCAATAAACAGCCATATTAAAGGCTGGAAGTCACTCGAGGCAAATGATTTCTTCGCTACAAGCCTCAATTTTTATTGCATAAAAACGCACCGCAATGTGTCTCAGTAACTTTGATATCTGCATTAGAACGAAAAATAAACACGGATGGGCAACTTAGAGTTCTGTAGTTGAACTGTCTGATGTTCGAATATAAATACGCTGAAACAAACGCGAACAGTACGTGCCTTGACCCAGTTTCCTTTAGCCAGTTTCCGCAAGGACTCCCTAATGAAGTCCGGAAACGCATCCGACGCTGTAGCGCTCGTATTTATCGAACGACATATAAATGAAGGACGCGGAAGTTTTTAGGAAACAGCAGCCGGGCTTAGAATATTCATGATTAAGAAATTCTGCGTAGGAAGGTCCGTGATTTACCGCTGACGTTTCCTATTATTCTGTGTTTTGACTCTACTTTGTAATCCTCTTCTTGCCCACTCCACCACATCCACGCACGGTTTTGCGTGTCTGCAGCTGAAATGAGAGAACTACGGGGGCATTCCCTTGAGGGCCTTTTTTATTGCGTATTGATTTATCTGAAATCAATGCTCTTTTTTTTTTTTTGTTCGCTAAGAACGAATGGCCTCACAAAAGATGTCCAATGTAGGGACAAAATGAGGGGGTTTGGAAGAGGCAGGAACAACAATACAAGAAGTTGTTTCGACGTTCTGAAAATACGGACAGCCATGCATGCAACGTTTTTCACGAAAAGAAATGCAATAAACAAGGTCAGAAGTGGAGAAGGAAGAATGAATGCGAAGGGCAGGAACACGAGGATAAAAAAATGCCCGCATGGAGGCAATGCGTATGTAGGAAAAGCCAGCTGAAAATAACAAGAAATTTTTATTTGCAGCTTACGCACTAGTTGTGTAGAAACCTACAGCATGTGACTCCGCGACAGAGTGCGCACGGCTTTTCATAAATGCATCACGCCTTTAGAATAATTGTGTTTGTATGAGTATGATGTCTGACCTTAGTGCTAAAGTGTAAAAATTTTTGTCGCTTGTTTCACAATGTTTTTTTTCTTGGGCCGACAAATGTTCATGGCACACAAAGTGGAGACGTGGTGAGCCTTGGTTTCTTTGTAATTCTGCTACGGCAGTGTCATAATTTAAGGAACTAAAACGGGCCGATGCGCAAAGAAAAAGTTGACATTGTCTGACATATAGGCTATTTTTTCGAAGGTCGGACGTATTTTCCTAAAATGAAGCAGTAATTTACTTTCCGAAGGGAGCAACGTCAGCGCGCGATTTCTTACACATGCGTACACCATATGTTACTTTTATTGCCATGTTCATTCAGACATCGGAGAAATTAATATTTTTGTTGCTGTATAGCTACTTAAAATTGAATTATTGCGATTGCTAGTTTAGCGTGAGAACACATTTGCATTGATCTTTATAAAGAAGTTTACTGGTGGCATAAATAAAAGCTGCAACAAGAGCTTTGTTTTCGAGCCTAGGTACTTTTCTGTTTCGTTTAAACGATACTATGTTCGATTCTGTACTTTATGCTCGGAAAATATTACAAACATGCCCAGTGTACGCGGCTGTGCTAATGGCTCATCCATGATGCAACTTTAGAGCACGCAAACTCGGACGCAAATTTTAACCCTCTATTGCATGAATTATGAGGAAAATCAATAGAAAAATTATTTGATCATTTTTTATCATTAACTACATGAAGAATAACATGTACAAAAATTTTCAGATTTATTGTGACTGTATTAATGAAAATAAAGGTTTGTGCCAAATATGGCACACTATGCACATGGGCGAGCAAACTTGCTGCCATGGCTGAAAATCAAAATCTCACTGATTGCGGTCTTTTTAGCTTGATTTGCGGAATAAAGCAAAGCAATTGCTTCCTGTGTTCAGGCATAATTGAACATTTTGGTTAGTGCATCTGACAGCCGACATCTGCGTGCAAGATGGCCGCTTACACGTTTGGCTCTTCGCATGGTGCCGCCTTGCTGTACTTTCCTGCCTGAATTTCCAACCGCTGGCTTGTGGTTGTGAGCGTCAGTTGCCGACAGATCGTAAAAGCTAAATATCGCAGTGCACTGGTTAGACTTCACATAATTTTTTCGTGCACCCACACCAATAATGTAACAAAAAATTGCCAGGTACTGCTGCTGACACTCGATATTTCCGTGAAGCATCTCAAAACCTACCGCCACAACTGAAATCTGGCAAAAACAAGCTGTGCTGCATGATCTCAGATGATTTCTTTTCGTTTGTATTTGCACTGTGCAACAAAAACATAGATGGCATCATATTGCACATTTCATCACCATCACATGCATACTGTGCCAAATATGGCACATACCGATTTCCGACTATATACCGTAGTGGAAAACGGAATTGAGAAGAGCCTTAATAAGCATGAATTTTCAAAGCCACGAGATATGCCAAAATAATTTTTTTCTTGCTTCTGCAACGAGAAAATGGTTGCAAGAAATATATAGCAGTCACTGTCGTTTATGATCCGAGCTTGCACGCGCACTGTGCAATCTATTTCATGTCTAGATTTCATACTGCTCTAGGGATGGCAGCGCTTTTTTTATATTTAGTGCACGTAACTATAAGGATTACTCTAATTGTGTCACATTCTCCCACTGGTCCTCTTGCGCCCGCTATAAAAAATGTTAATCGGTATGTGCCAAATATGGGACGCCCATGCAATAGAGGGTTAAGTAAGCGTTATGTTCTTTCCGCTTTGTGAACTTGCTATGTGCCTCATTTATGAAAACAAAATGGGTCAAGCGACAAAAATACAGTTACATCATGTATGTATCCCTGACCCAGTCACACATGACCTAGTGTATTCAAAATGACAGACATCGTAAGCAGAGTTCCCGACAGTAAATACGTAAATAGGCTTGGTTCAATGAAAAAACACCCTTTAGAGTTGCATGCATATCCTCAGAGTCTGATTGCTTGTCTCAAAGTCCGCAACTTACGCCTCATCACATTTTTGCTTATAGATTCGCTTCGTTAAAATACCGCTCAGTGAGGCTCGGTTCTTTTTCTTGGGGTGGTTTCGCATCATCTCGTAGCAGCTTGTCGCCCTCAAAGGCGCATGAATATTCAAATGTCATCTTGGACGTCAGCGCTCCTGACGTCAATGGAAACTATGTTATAACAACGTTACTCGAGCTTCATAATTATAGGAATAATCACACTTCAAGTGTTGCACTATAAACAGGGCTGTTTGTTTATTGTTATTTTCAGGAAGCCATCTTTTTTGCTGACGGTAACATGGGGATTAACATGTACGCTTGATTAGCGTCGCAGATGGGTCATCAAGGAAGGAAGCGGAAAGGAAGTGGAGACTCTCTTAGATGCTAAAACTCTGGCGTTATATTTGCAGGGCAAAAACGCCGTGTTAGCAACGCAAGTAACAAAGTCACCGAAGCTTCTTCTTGGCTAATGTATTTCGGCGGTCCTTGTTATGACCTTGGCCTGATTCTTCGCGGCGCCCGTGCCATTAACTTTGTTTCACCCCCTTGTTACCATCATGTAAGGTGCATTTCCGTGGAATATTTTGGTGTATGCATTCTGCAGGAATGGTATTTCGTCTTCGCAGAGTTCGTGACATAGACACAGTATCGTCCCAACAGTTCATATTCGTTCATTGGCCATAATTACATATATGTTTTCGCAATGAACTTGCTTACATATAGGTAATGATGCTGTAATTTTCCGCGGCCAGTGTCACCTTCTTTACACAAAGCGCATTCCCAAGTCTACATGATTCCCAATGTAGCGGAGCGTAGACCACGGATACAGTTCTAGGCTAGACTCTAGCATGGGCTATTGATACGAGTGGTTGTCAATTTTCCCAGTCATAACTATAGCATGGGCTCCTGTAATTTGACATGCATCCAACCCGGTGAGCTCCTGGAAGTGAGGCCTTCTTGCATTTTCAACCACCCGGTCCTTCCAAAGCGTAGTTGGTGTATCTTCTGCGCTTTGGTGCAGTTTGGACGGAATCGGCGGAAGTGCTTCGTCTAGCGCTGGTGCAAAACTAACTGCTCTATAGCCGAGGCTCATCGTCACCTGAAGCTAGGCGCAGAGCGTAGCACGACACACTAGCAGGCATTACATTCTGCGCCACAGCTCGAAATTTCTGATGTCATGGTACCTTCGTATAAGCTTACAAGTTCTTCCAGACTCTTTACTTTTGAGGAATTACGTCTATCGTTCTGAATCCGGGAATAGTTGCGTCTGCAATAAAACAGGAAATGCCTCGAAGGGAAACGAAAGCCAGCTTGTTATGAAATGTAGACGAGCATAATTTGAAGGGGGGGTGCGTTTCCGTTAGAAGCGTAATACAAGTTC
>JALIZH010012130.1:0-128310 GCA_030522465.1 Rhipicephalus appendiculatus | reverse complement strand
CCTCTGCGTGGTAAAATTATCTTGCTTGTCGTAAGAAACCCATGCAAAACTACATGGTTGGAAAGATGGTCACTATCAATAGGGAAAATGTTGGACCCATGGCCAACAAAAAATATTTAAGACATTGCTGCGCGAGCATTATTACAGTTTTTGAAAGAGTCAGACCTATCACTAATATGCTGTATAGGATACAAAAATTATTTGCATTGCGATTATGTACCGCTATTCCTGGCTGCACGTTTGTTGTATTTTTGTGTTTGTGCAAAATTGGTTTTTGAAAAGATAACTGGTGCAGTTTGAGTGCAGTACTTAGGAGACAGTTTGTGAGCGCCTAATTATCTGCTGTGGCAACATTTTCGTAAACTTCTGTGCTACGAGTAGTCATTTTTTGTTTTCAAATATTTGTGTTTTGTCATCTTTTTTTTTTTATTATTGAGTGGACGCTTGCTTGTATCGAAAGACTGGGACTAAGTGCGTGAGTGTTCGTCCATGTGCGTATTTCTATAGTTTTGTGCTTGTCCGCTACTCTGCGACGGCGACCATTCTGCAAGTGCAGAGGAGTAGCCGGTCACACACATTGGCAGCATCATCACCATCATCAGCCTGACTGCACGCACCGCAGGGCAAAGGCACCTCCCATGTTCGACCAATCAATAAAACGACGAAATGAGCTAGCTGGATCATGTTGGCTTGGCGAAGCGCTTGCAGTAGGGAGACGTTACGAAGGACAGACTACAAAGTACACAGGACACAGTGCCAACGTGCGCTCGTTCTGTGAACACTGTGTCCTGTGTACTTTGTGATCTGTCCTTCGTAACGTCTCCCTACCGTAAGCGCATCGCCAAGCCAATCCGCCAATCAACCCGCTGCTGTGGTTATTGCGGCCACGTTTATATACCCGCAAATTTCTTAATCAGATCTGCCCAACTAACTTTCTGCCCCCCCCCCCCCCCCCCGCTTCCAATCTCTAGAAATACATGGGCACTCGCCTTCATTAAATATATTTAAGTAAAAACCAACTACTCAAACGCAACTGATGTTCTTAGAGTTCATCAACTGATGTTCTTGAGCCATAGTACGCAGAATTTGCTTCAAGGGCCCCTAAACCACCCAGGCGTCGGAATGTAGTTATGGTGGGGAAGTTGTGGACGAGTCAACAACGAACACGTAGCCGTGAGAATTTTTTGAAACGGTGCCGTAATAGCGGAGTTAGACGCGTTTGATGATCGAAACGCGGCGATCCCCCTTTCGCTCTTTCCTTCACTATCCTTCGCTGGTTTCATCTCCCAAAGCCGCTTTGCCCTCCTCGCCGGGTGCCCCTCCCAATTTCGCGTGGCATATGTCATAGCTCACGCGCTGTTCGAAACACCGTCTGCTTCCGGTTGTCACGACTCCGTCAACTCCGTGCTTGTTGGCTAACCGCTGTTGTCTTGCCGGCCCGTGCTACTAGGATTCGTGGCGGTATGGACCCTTTCTTGCGCGCATGCCTTCAAAGGATGTCACGCTCCCTTCCTAGTTTTTTCTGCCTTCATGCTGCGAAGCTAGGGAAAGCATTCGAAACAGCATAAAAATTCAAAGCATGAGTCAGTGGAAATATCAAGATGAGTGCACTAATTAATCTTGTATTTGGAACAGCTGCTTTAAACGCTATCGCTCTCTTTTCGTACCAGCCAGCGCGCTCAAAGCTACGTGTGTGTGTTGGTGTGTGAGTGTGTGTGTGTGTTTGTGTGTGTGCGCGCGTGCGTGTGTGTGCGTGGGTCCGTGCGTGCGCGGGGGGGGGGGGATGACAAGGCGGCAAGAAGCTACGTCCGCTCGTCAGCGCGCGTCATTGATTATACTACTTTCCTCGATTTTGCTTTTTCCATCGAACGCACGACTTCCTCTCAGTGTGATCGCAAGCGCGCGTGTGGGCACGTGGCGGCACCCCGTGGCGGCCACTTGAACTATGCAGCTCACGGTGTTCACATCAGCCAATGGCTGTGAACATTGTGTTTTCGGCGCGGTCATTGGTGTCTATGGCGTCATTTGTCGAGAGCAGAATGAGCGATTTCTAGCTGGCTTTGAGAATAAAACGGAAATTCCAGGTCATCTGCTGCGCTATAGTGTTCGGCGTACATGTCCTCAAGAACCTCGACTGCCGATTGGCTATGCTTTCTCTCCACGCTGAAAAAGTGCTGCCGGGCCTCTTTAAATCTTCTTGCAGGAAAAAAAGTTGGTGGTACATGACTTGGGGCATCGCGCTTTATCTTGTTTGTAATTGCAATACGAGATATCTGTTATTTAGGTAACGAAACAATTTGATTCGTTCCATGCCTTCGAAAGCTGTCACATGGTCTCTGAAATCTAGCCAGCCTTGCCACGACTTGTGCTTGGCCTAGTGAGGTACCGCCACACCTCAGATGAACCTCTCGTACCACTTCTCGCAAATCATTCGCACCACATCTCACCAGTGCTTCGCGTCACAAGAATTCCTTCAAATTCCAGGTTCATTCTTCATATTGGTGAAGTGCAGCACACTGATCATACAGCAGGAAAAGTGTACTTACACGTAGGTACTGCCAATTTTTAATCACAAGTTTCTAGCTTCGAATTTTGATCGATGAATGCTAAGCACTTAAATTTCAGTTTGGTCCTCCTCGGTGGAACAGTGGCTATGGTGCTCGGCTGCTGACCCGAAGGTCGCGGGTTCGATTTCGGCCGCGGCTGTAGCATTTCAATGCAGGCAAAATGGTAGAGGCCCGTGTAGTGTGCGGTGTCAGTGCACGTTAAAGAACACCAGATGGTCAAAATTTCCAGAACCCTCCTCTTCGGCGTCCCTCATAATTATTTCGTGGTTTTGGGACGTAAAACCCCAGATATTATTATTACTATCATTAAATTTCAGTTCGCATCGATACACTCTGCTGTCATGGTAGCCAAACGGGGGTGTCTCGGAAAACCACGAAACGACGTTAATCAGGCATCAATTGGGTGGCCCCAACTATATTCGTCTGTGTAGAGTGTGATTAAAAAGTGACCGGCGATGTAATAACATGGACAATCAATTGCACGCGTCCTGGGATTTATCTTCGTATTCTCAACTTCGCACCTAGGGCGTATTATTTGAACGATTTCAAACCTATTATATATTTTTCTTGTCGACTAATGGACTCGAAATAAAATACCGCAGTGCATCACATATGTGCGCCTATCAAATAGGCCAGCTTTGTTATGAGTTGAACCAAATATTTTCTAGCGTGCAACATATCGTTCGTTTGTTTTCTTTAGGCAAACGTATATTAGCAAGAGTTCAGTGTACTTCATTAAAAAATAATGAAACAATCTGGCAACGCCCCTACCAGGGCCGGTTCGGTCTATGTGAAGCACTTGAATCGATTTTCAGTGCAAAAGATGGAACCTGGAAAGTTGATTGGGTAGAACTCGGTTATTAATTTTCTCCTGCACTTTCAGATATATTTATATAGAGACTTTTACTGCTGTCTCATATGTTACCGCTGTTGCGGAGTTCCATGGTGTTGTGATGGAAGAAGTGCGACATTGCCCATCAAATAGTGGCTTTTTCATGACTCATAGAAATAGCGTACATTGACTCAGCCAGTCGTTGCACGTTCACTTGAGAGGCATGGTGCGAACGTCCGTGCTCTTCACCGTCTCTTCCGCACTTAACATTTACGCCATCTATCTGTGCGCGCTTTTGAATTCCAAGGACGTGTACAGCAACACAGGCCTAGAATTACTGGACGTTGTTCAAGCGTTAGCACCGAAAGAAGTGGAGGTTGCACTGGTGTCCTTCAATCCACGTCCTAGCCGATTACACAACGAACGATCACAGATGCTGCCGATCAAGAAGACCACGTGGCTTTTTTATGATCGAAAATTCAGGTCATTTCTCACAAGAAATGCGAAACATAGAAAGATGACCGTAGCAATTGTAACTGAGCTTCATAATAGATTGGAGCTTCTTCAAGCGCTCATTCTATCTGATGACGTCTACTACAGCGGTGTGCATTGGATTTTAGTCCGAGACATCTCCGAGATGAAACAAGAAATCTATAAATACCATAAGATGTTCCCTGCCATCATGCTATCAGTGCTGGGTATCTCAGGTAATGCTGTGACCAACGCCCTCATTTACTCATCCTCACGAAGGCGGCGCGTTTTCGTCGGGGCACAGGAGCTTCCGAAAATGATCTCTTCGTCAGAGTTACCATGGAGAAAAAAGCAGCAGCGATTTTCCGGCAACGTGTTACGGCTCGGCTGCGTGTACCTGTCCAGGTATGAAAACCGAAACACATTTACTCTGAACCCTTCCTTCTGCCACACCTCGCTCAATACACTCTTTCTCCGGCTTTTGGCGCACAAGAACTTGTCGCTCACATACCGTCGGTTCTACGGGTATGAACGCACGTTGTCCGCACTCTTTGAGAGGAAAATAGACCTTGTCGTAATGAAGACGAACCTTGAAAGCGTGTTCAATACTCTATTGTCATACGCAGACGTAGACATTGCGTACAACACATTCTACGCCAGGGCCAATGATACCAGAGTAATCTCTGTCTTCGGTGTTCTCTCGTACTCCACTGTGGGTGTCTCCCTGACAGTCACCTGCATGGTAGTCTGTGCGGTAGTCTTGGCATCTCTCAGCGGCAATCAAAGATTTCGAAACCTGGCTGTCAACTTCGCTCGTGAAGCAATGTTTCTTTTAGCCGCGCTCCTGGCAACTTCACTGCCGGAGTCGCAGAGCCAGACAAATGGAAGGATCCGCCGTCTTCTGTACTTCATCTGGTTCATGTCCATCCTGTCACTGTCTGTTTACATTCGCGGTGAGATTACTGCTTTGGTCACGGTTACGGGACCTGCGGATCACTTGGACACACTGGAAGAGCTAGAGTCTGCCTTGGACAGGCGCACCGTGTCGCCCTGCGTCGTTGAAGGCACATCGACGAAGGGAATTTTAGCACATTCCAATCAGAAGAGTTCGAGCTCTTTGCTGAGGAAGCTGAACGCAGCGTACTGGCGTGAATCGGGTGATTCACCTGTGGTACAAACGCCACTAGAGTGCCTTTTCCGCGCTGGAAGAGCCGACCATGTGTGCTTCTTGCCGCATCAGCATGAATGCCTTGTAGAACATGTGGCGAGAGGCGTTCGCCAATTTGAAGAGCCCTTCACTATGGTACTGGATGGCTTTCCCGTTCGACACGGCTATTCTCTTTTGCCAGCACTGAGAAAGTTTTTCTTCGCCGTAAGGGAGGCCGCTTTGTGGAGCAGCATCGTGAATTTCTGTAACTATGACGCTGGAGCGCTAATCGAGGTTAGAATTGAGCTGCAGCAGTTTATTATGCACTACTTCGCATTGCAGCTTGTTTCATTGTTTGTCTTCGCGGTTGAATGCCTTGTTCATTTCGCGTTTGTAAATTACTCGGCAGGATGGTTCCACCGCTTGAGATTGCGAAACGCAACATAAGAGAAGCGGAAGCTGAACTGAAAAAATGATCAAACGAAGTAGTCACATAGAAAAAGCATTATTTTTATGTAACTTATCGTACTTTGTACAGATGCGTCACCTTACATATCCTTATGAACCTATATTATTTTTTATCACATATCCGGATCTTTTACTGGCCTGCGGTGTAAAAAAAACGCAAGAGGACTGGCTTTTTCTGAAGACAGGTTACATAGCGTCATTGTTTCGTTCACATATTTTGTTGGTGCCGCTCTGTTAACGTTCAATGTTTTTAAATCTAGTAGCCAAACACGTGAATTAATTCAACCTAGACTTCTACACGGTGTAGCTTAATGTGTCATCAGGGGTGTAGCGAAAACTTTTTTCGTAAAGGGTGGAGAGGGGAGTTTGGGGCTTACCAGCCTTTAGGCATGTTCGCGCATGTGTTTGTGTGCAAGTATATACACGTGCAAGTGGAAGCCATGGCGGTCGTGTCCCAATGTCATCCGTCCTCTCCTTCGCTTGGTGGAAATGAATATGAGTTGGACATCGGATACGAAAAATTGATGGGAGTAAGGTGATGGATGCTCTACATTTTCAGCTATGGGTGAGGAAAAAGGCGCTGACAATGTAAGCCTAAATGAGGAAGATGTGATTAATTTTACTCGCATGCAGAGACGTGAGACCGCACGCGTGATGAACTACAAATTTAAAGTGTGAATGCGTGCTTTTTTTAATGCGGCATTTCACATTTAAAGTGTGAATGCGTGATTTATTTTTAGTATCTTTCACAAAGTACGGTTGTATCACCCGCTCCAACGGGAGAGGAATATGACCACCTTTGGGCGAAATAACTATAAATCCCTCAAATAGGTCTGAGAAGCACTCGCAGAGAATACTTGTGTTCACTAGATATTCACCAACTCATAGATCTATCGCATGGATGTGGCGGATTCCCGCCTGTGCGACAGCTGCAAATGTGAGGAGGCTATCGATCGCCTCTTGTACTGCTTTCCATAACCATGCGCACGCATGCTTATGGACAGCGTGCAGTTGGGCAACTAGGGTCTCTGATCACTTAAGGAGGGCGCCAAGTCAAACGCACGTCTTCACTCAATCGCACCGGGTTCACCAGTGGTTTAATTGCGGGGTTATGGTCATACCAACTTTCCGCAATAATAGTAGGCGAGGACCACTGACATTCCAGGAACGCTTTTCTTCCCACCTTTACCTTTTGGGAATGCCGGCAATTGAAGGCACGCTATTGTCCGCAGCACATGACTGCTTCATTTTAACTTTTACATCACTTGTGAAGCTTGTTCCCTTACGGACCCTTCCAGTTGTGTGCGGGAGGGGGGGGCTGCGGCGAAATTTCGACACCCCCCCCCCCCCCCCCCCTAATAGACAACCCCGCACCCACCTATGCCACTGTCCCTTATTTGACTAACGCGGCCGTACGCTCCCGTGTGTCTTGGAAAACTTCCTTTGCCACTTACAGAAGAAAAGATCTTCGGAGCCTGGCCTCACAGCTCACCAGTCGGGCCAGCTACACGAGCCCTCCTGTAGTTCTTGAAGGAAATGGAACTAAACGATTGACAGTACATTGTATTGTACATCCGTGTTGTGACTTGTGTACGCTCATGCTTTTCATCTTTCTCTATTTCAACCCCAAGCCATCCCCATTCTCATGTGTATGGTTTCAATATACACATCCCTGCTTCATCTCTCAAAACGAGGAGGCATGTCTGCAGCACCACCCTTTTGAGTCATGTAGGCATCAAGGCTGTATTCTGCAGTAATGTCTACACGGGCTCCGAAAGGACAAAAGTTGTACTGCGATGTTCACTGCTCTGTGTGTTGTGAATTGACGAATGAATAAACTTATCATTTTGCTTCTTAGTTCAAGAAATATGTGCATTGTAATTTTTCGTGCGTTTACACCAATTGTGCAGTTTTTTTGAAAGTGTTATAGGGCATATTAACGCGCATTTTAAGGCTTGAATGTATAAATACGCTGCACCAAGGTTTTGATATGAACGGCCACTGGAATGAGGAGTAATAATTTTCTTAAAGGTGTGAGAGCGAAAACACGCCGTTCTGCTTGTATGTAGAATGAAGCCAAAACTCAGGTGCACCAACGTGTGCCTATTGACAACACCGCGGGAACGAAGTTGACGCAACGAGTAACCTTTCGAATCCCACGTTCGTGTGGAAAAGATAGGGTGTAATTTACAGTGCGTGACATTGATTTGGCCGGACCACTACAAAATAAAACGCTATGATTAGAAGAAAGTCAAGCGACCCTAATGCAAGGCTTAGGCGCTGGAGAGTGGCAGTCGCACTGACAGTGTTGGTAAAATTGTGATGAACTTTGTGTTCCCAGTTGACAGCGTGCCACGTAGTTGCACAGTGGTGCTCGGTCACGGCAGTGGGCGCGCAACGTGCTTTTTTTCTTGGCGTCGTCCTTGTACTGGTGAAGTCGTGTGTTAAAGTTGCCGGGTCCTCCCACGTAGACGTAAGAACAATCCGCGGGCGACATTACGTACAAAACGCACGGGAAGTTTTGATTTTAAAGAGGGTGGTTTACATGTACGAGTTCATGCCGGAGCTTCCGGAGTGGAACGCGCGCAGCCTGCACGTTATAAGACGGTAGAAGGGGCTGGTTTGCACCCGGTATGTATGGCATCGCGGCCCGTCTCTGCGTGTGTCCAGGCAGGGTGGGTACAGCACGAGTCAGCTGATGTCCTGCTGAGTCCGGCTCAGGGTACCCGCACGCCACCGGCTCCTGCCGCGCGAGAGCATTGTCCCACCCATGCTCTTTCCCCTCTTGTGAATACCTTTTCCGCCCGACGAAGCAAAAAGCGCACAAATGACCTCTTTTCGAAGCAGGGTGCACCGATCTGTAGCTCAGGTAGCGACCGGTGTGTGTTTGCTTCCTAATCCGCTTGAAGGACAAACCTGGGCCATCACGGTTCACCAGAGCGTCCAAAAATGGTAGCTGGCCCTCACATTGCGTTTCTGCCATAGGCGTGCGCACGAGGGGGGGGCAGAGGGGGCGGCTGCCCCCCCTAGTCATCCAAGAAGGGGGGGGGGCGCAAAGTCTCCCCATACATTGACTCAATAGCGAAGGGGGGCGCTGCGACGAGCCTTCGCCCCCCCTGAAAGGGAACCCTGCGCACGCTTATGGTTTCTACATTCAACTTTATGGTAGCAGGAACAGTGTTCAGGTAAACCGGGAATATAGGTAGAGTGTCTGCCGTTGCAAGGCGCTGAAACAGTCGTCGACGTAACTTAGAAAGACCTTCAGTTTGGGCGTAAATGAGGACAGTGCCTGAGATTCGATAGTCCAATATTACGTTAGCAACCGTTACCAAAATCGACGCACCCGTCGCCACTCCATCGACTTGAAGGTAAAATTTCTAGGTCGTTTACTTCGATGGGAGATCTGTCAGGCAGTGCCGGGTCCTTGTCGAGGGTGGGGACGCACACATCTATGCCCATGTCTATGGAAATATTCGTGAGCAGTGTGAACAATGACACTGTGTGGAGAGAAACTAAGACTTCATCCGGCTCGACTACTCTATCGCTGACCTTTTCGATGAAGTCGTACGTGTTGCATACGTGGGTAGCACGTCTGCCTACCAGTGGCGAGATAACATTTTGAAGAAACTTTGACAGCTTGTGGAGGTGGGAGCGTGTGAAGTCCAGTATGGGGCACAGGTGTTAATCGGTCTTGTGTACCTTTGGCAGGCCGTATATAGCTGGAGCTGATCCATTGTGGCAAAGTAATATCTGATACAGGTGTTTGTTTTGAGGCAGAAGTGTGCGCAAGACGTCTGTCAGCAGTTTTTGCAAGCCCTTATGTAGCTTAGGAGTAGGGATTTCTTGCAACTGGGGCGTACGTTGGGTGCCACTCAGTAAGAAGTGCAATGTACGTACAGGCGCTCCCTGAATGATTCGGAACGCCGGACACAAAGCCACTTTTCGGCGGAGCGCACTGGCGGATAAATGCAGGGAAGGTCAGCTCATGCGCGGTTTCCCAGCGAGGAAGTTTCTCTCGGTAGTGGATCTAGGCTGGCGGTGTTTTGCTCCAAAGGGGTAGCGCTAGGTGCCCTTTGGCGTTTCGACAAGGAGGGCTAGACGGATCCGGGCCTGTAGCATACTACGTGCCGTAATCTATAGATGTGAAAGCTTGCCGATTCTTTGCGGCGCGTTCACGCCATGATTTGCGTCAATCCTGAGAGACTACCGGCGGGTGAGCTGGAACGGCTACCAGGCCGTTGCTGCCTTTTTTTTTTCAACCATGTTAGCCCCTTCTGCAAAATTTTAGTTCTTGCTAAATTATCTCCGCATCCGTGTTACAACTACTTTGATAATACGAGGACAATTTGAACTATTACATGACCACTTCACTAACGGGTTGGTCTGCCATAGCGGCAATAAAAAAGATTTTAAATTCGTGAAGGCCACTTTCATACAGAGGAAATGACTTCATGCATACTCTAATCAGCTCTACAAGACTCTACAGTCTTTTGTTTGCGCACCACATTACGTGGGTCAAGTATATTTGCGCCCGAATCAATTACGGCATCTGGCCGCTTGATAGTAAGTATTCTTACATTTTGAGCGCGCGTCATCGTTCACTGGCGCAGACGCCGATTTTCTTTTGTTCGTAGGGAGTATACAACGCTAATCAAGGGTAGGCTGTGTCAGCTGAATGTAACATCTGAATGTAACATTTTACTAGCATCATAGTAAAATATACTGCCGCGCATTTGTGCCCATGGCGACGACAACGAAGAAGCGCGAGTGTTCTTCCAGTGCAGGGATGAAGAAGACGTTGCCATTTCTTCGTCGACTGATAAAGTGTATTTGTTTGTGGTTCTGCGTGTCCTCGTCGATCCCGCGTCTTTACATGTGCAACAGGATGAACGCTGGGTTAATTTGCTCGTAGAAAACAAGAGAATGAAAACGTAACTGTGTCTCGTCTAAAGCGATTGGTATGTTCCCCTTCGATGTCGCTTGAATGCAGCGTCCACGCGAAACGCAGCTTGTAGCTGGCGTGCTATTGACTCCTAGAGCGCTTCTATGAAGTCTTTCTTTTCACCAAGGCACTTCCAATCTCGGGTTCAAGTTTCAACACACAGTGACCGCATGGGGTGCCCCAGGAAAAAAAAATGCTTCAAACCAGTGCCGTCTTCCTACTTCACCCGCACAAAGCGTTATTAATCGCAATAGGCGAGAAATTTATGCGAATACCGTTTAGCAAAATTACAAAATGTATTCCTTGTGCTGCCGTGGGCCACATGCGTACCGGGGGTTGCGTATTAGCAGGGTCATTGTATACTTTTTACTGGTCATGAAACTCCCGCGAAAGTTTCATACAGGAACAAAAGTGGCCACCAGAGGCGCCACCGTAAGCAGAAGGGCATTGATCTGCCGCGCTTGGTAGGGCAGTCGAGCGTTCGCGGAAGCGTTTGCCATCACATACGCTTCTTCAGATATTTTCCTTGTCCGTGTTTTCGCTAACAAATCATCGCAGTGATTATTATTGTCAAAATGGTACATGATGCGCGTTCTCAGATTGCCCAAGTCATTGATTGCTGGTAATGTTTTGACCGAGGGTGTCCGTAAAGTGACGCGTGTGTTCGTACCAATCCTACCTTTCTCGATTCCTGCATAGTCGCTCTCGGGCTTAAACCGAACACTGTGCACTCTTAGAACAAAGAGAGTGCCTTTACGCCCTTTGCGAAAGTTTTGGCTTGTCCCGCTGGACACTCCTTTTTCCAGGGTGAAACTACTCTCTTGAGAGAGAGAGTGATCCAACGCCCTCTCATGGAGTACAGTACTCCGTCTGCGATTGAGTGAACGCACTCCCACCGAGGGAGTAAAGCTGGCACATTGAAATAGATTTGGTATGAAATTAATCAAGCGCAAAAAAAGACATAGATACACGCACATATACAGGCAACCAAAACACGTAGCGTCCTCGCAACTAAAACACGTAGATTAAAACAGAACCTTCCCGCTGTCTTGAGGGAATATGGTAATGCAGTCGTTATGTTTGGAAGCGTTTCGCTGCAATGCTAGTCGAATACTCGCTCGAATCCACGCCTGCAGGCAGAAAATTTGTTCAAATTACGGCCGATTCTAGTCAATTCGTTATGTGACTCTGCAGCGGGCTCCCAGAGAAAGCAACACAATAGCCTTCACGTAGATTTTGCAAGATTCTAGGTCATACAGCCTGCAGCGCTTACGCGTGCCGTGTTGTCAATAGGCGGCCCTAACGCGGCTGCAAAAAATTTTTTTTCGGCAATGTAACAGCTTTGAACGGACAAATTTCAGTGATACTTCACTCTGGGGGGTATTTAGAAGATGTGCATCAATGCATACATACATATACAAATCACACACGACACTGGAGTCGAACCACTCACCCCATGCACCGAAAGCATACACGCTAACCACTACACCACAGAGCCACCGCATACTCCGACGAGTTTCCTTAAGCTTATGTATTCACAAAGTGGTTTGGAAAAAGGGGCGAAGCTTGCAACTTCTGTTATTTTATCGTCAGCGTGTATTGTGCGTGCATTAAGTTATTAAATAGAATGCGCAGCGTGATGAGCTCGCGGCGACCACCGTTAGCACCTTAAGCTCCGACTACGGTTCGTCGTCTGTCGTGCCGCAAGCAAAATGATAAACGTGTGTCCTTTTGAGTGTTGACCATAATTTGTGGATGTCTTGCTCGCCCGAAATTCGCCGATACCAGCGTGACAAGTACCTTCAGGTAGCGAAACTCACGTATGTGTATTCTACGAGCGTGTGCTGTTGAGTGATTTTGGTTATTATATGCGAAGCATTTCTTTGCGTACTGCAGGCACTTTTAGCGTTTCTATCTGCGTATCTATCTATCTATCTAGCCGCCTACGTCTGGGTGATCTCGTGATTACCCCTTTACCTTGGGGTAGACCAAAATTAGTATGTGAGAATAAGATGGTTTGACGAATGTAACTCGCTGGTCTTGGCATGAATAATGACAATCCCGTCGCGTACGTCGTCAAACTCTTTCGGGCAAACCCTGTGGCACATACCACGGGGCGGGTATGTGCCACACGTATGCGGGTATGTGCCACAGGTGATTGACAGTTTAGACTACCCAGGAATGATGAGACACACATTGGTACTTTTAGCGCCAGAGCGTTTAAAAGCTGACGTCATCAGCAGCGTTGACCGGACGAATGCAAATAATATATGTCAGGGTCCCAACAGGAATCGAACCCAAGCATTCTGCGTGGCAATCAAGCATTCACCACAGAGCCACGCCAGGTCTCGGAACTGCTTTTCGAATAGACCCTAATGTTCGTGAAACGTCAATTGTCGTTGCAGTGCTGGCTATCCAATTTTATAACCATTACATATGTACTCCGATGATACAGCCGTCACGCCTGGTTAACATCAATTATAGTAAAGCGCCATCCACTGAAGTTGATATATGTTGCAGTGTCCAGGGCTACCATCCTCGCGAGCACAAGCGCTACATATCAGTTTACCGCTTCTGGTGTTGCTACTGTCCATGTTGCTGTTGACATCGTTACGCAACTGTAAACAACTTGTTATGCAAAACATATGCGACTGTCGAACATATATATGTCTGTGCGTACAACATTTGTACATATCATTAGCGTAATTTCGTAACGTTTCGCTCAATAAAACATTACAGCACAGTCACCTTCCCTCCGCATGCTTCGCATAACATCGATTCCCAAGGTACGTGGAATCTGCCGAATTTTTCTTTTTGCCGCGAGCCGCAAGTGTTTGCAGTGGCACCAGTGCGTTCTTAGCTGTTCGTAGACCATGTTCTATGGCATCTCATTGTTACATACGTCCATGCCTGAGTTACAAGAGTATTTTAGCGTGTACATATACAAGCATGTGTATTTATTGCACGCGTACGTACTGTTGCGAGCTGCACGCCGGGTCAGCGGCACCTTCCGAGCAGTTAGACGAATGTTTCCACCATGAGCACTTGTGCGCGCTGAGGTGCAACATGCAGTGCTTCTCAATCAATCATAGTCAGGATTTAATTGCTTTTATACTAGGAGACTAGCTACCCCTTCACTAAATAACCTTTACTTTTCAGTGTCGCGCCGCCATTATAATGAATGTCGTAGGCGTGCACCAAGTTCCACCAATTTCCGAGTAACATGCCTTCCTAAAAATGAAAATATAATACTGTTGCACTTCTCTGTTGCGAACGTCCGCGTGTACTTGGTGGTCCTCCTGAAGAAATCGTGCAGTGTTTGCTAGAAAAATAACGTAATTGTGTGCCTCAGTGACATAGCTGTTCTTCTGAAAATAAGGTTTATTAGGGGCGAAGCTCCTTAGGGTGTGGGTCTGTCCCTCCTCTGTAGTTGTCGTAGTAGTAGTAGGTAGGTAGGTAAGTAGGTAGCCACGTGTAGTGGAATGTACCCACTCCACGTGATAAAGATGACGATGACGCAGTATAGTGGAATGAACCCACTACACGTGATAAAGATGACCATGACTCAGTATAGTAGAATGTACCCACTACACGTGATAACGATGAAGTATAAGCGCGTTCCAGTATAGTGGATTGTACCCACTACACGTGATAACGATGACGCTGATGACCATGAACCCATGAAGTATAAGCGCGTTCCAGACCACACATTATCTTTCTGCCATGGATGAAAACGATCGAGCTTCGCCCACTCATCATCATTCACTTCGTGGATATGGCGTGATTTTTTAGGGGCGAAGCTCCTTAGGGTGTGGGTCTGTCCCTCCTCTGTAGTAGTAGTTGTAGTAGGTAGGTAGGTAGGTAGCCACGTATAGTGGAATGTACCCACTCCACGTGATAAAGATGACGATGACGCAGTACAGTGGAATGCACCCACTACACGTGATAACGATGAAGTATAAGCGCGTTCCAGTATAGTGGAATGTACCCACTACACGTGATAACGATGACGCTGATGACCACGAAGTCGGTTAACTTTCCAAAATTTTAGGGGCGAAGCTGCTTAGGGTGTGGGTCTGTCCCTCCTCTGTGGTAGTAGTAGTAGTAATAGTAGTAGTAGGTAGCCACGTATAGTGGAATGTACCCATCCACGTGATAAAGATGACGATGACGCAGTATAGTGGAATGTACCCACTACGCGTGATAACGATGAAGTATAAGCGTGTTCCAGTATAGTGGAATGTACCCGCTACACGTGATAACGATGACGATGACGCTGATGACCATGAAGTATAAGCGCGTTCCAGACCACACATTCTATTTCTGCCATGAATGAAAACGATCGAGCTTCGCCCACTCATCATCATTCGCTTCGTAGATATGGCGTGATCTTTTGTTATTTCGTACGGTATCTTTTGTCAGAGCTGGTCACAAGTGGGTGCCACGAGCACTCGTACGGCCTCGTGTACCTTTAGGTGCGTCCAAACTTATTATACAAATTATGCTACCGTTGATAAATCATCAGCCTATCCCTGTCCGTTGAATGTTGATATGTTTCCGTTCACTGCCTGTCGCTTATTTGCATGTTTTGCAAGACTCATCTGTTCAGCCCATCTGGTAGAACACAAGGAATATCTACAGTATCCAGTGATCCCCAAGTAGGGGTCCGCGATGCCTATCCTACAAAAAAGATAAAACCGCCTCTTTTCAAGGCACAGTATCCAGTAACAGAGCCCCCGTCTGATTTTTGGTATGCTTCACCACATACCTCATTTGCATTGCGGCGGGGCTGACTTACGTTTTTCCTTTCCATGAGGTGGCTGCAACTCTTTTGTTGCAGTTTTCTTGCGACGTATGCAGTTCCCAAGCTTGCATATTTGAGGAGCAAGCATAGCTAGAACAGGTGGAATGTGGCTGGGGACCGCACATCTTATTGACAATCTGTTGAGATCGAACTGACACGACACTTCAGTTTCACCATTTCTTCGCACGGTGAAATAAAGGGCACCTATTTCACAATACATGTGTTAATTTATGACACCCACCTTCATCACGTCCACCATTCAACAAGGGCTTTTCGAAACATACCTGTCTGAGAACCACTAATCTATATGTGAGTGTTAGAACAATTTTTTTTTGCATATACAAGCTTTTTCATTTGAATGCCTTAGAAAATTTTAAACATGAAATGATACAAAAATGTGGGTTGTAGTAATTTACTGGAATCAGAACAATAACATCCATAATGTCAATGTTAAATACACATTTTCATCAACCTGCAGAACATATGCTCATTATTGAACGCAGGAAACAACATACACAGCACTACCGAAAGTACGGTAAAAAAACATCACAAAGCACGACACGTATACTTCGCAATGCCGGTATGCAATCTTTGGATTGTACAGAGACGGCATGCACAAGGAACTTTGTGTCTGCTTACAAATGAAGGCAATTCCATAAGTCAGTGAAGGCTTACAACACTTTTGAGAAACATGTGACTGTGGAAGAGGCATGGTAGTGTACCATTTCTTTATAATGCATTAGTTTGCCCTCAGGCGCGAAACATGATACACATGACTGTGCAGTTAACTTTGTTGTATAAAGACCTGTGATGTCAACCATAGATCCACCCGCCAAAATTTGTAAACACGCATGCCTTTGTTCACACATTTTCATATGATGATGCAAATTTCTAAAATTAAGCTTGGGAACTAGGCATTATTTCACAACCATGATTCGCCCGTACTATTATGCTTAAGGAGTAGGCCTACAGTTATAATATTTTCATGCCAGCTAGTGCTGTGCCATCATCTGCTACCAGTAAAGTAGTTACCATATTTAATAGCTGAATTTATGGCCCATGCGAAACTACCTGATGTAAAATTAATCCGAATACCATGCTGGAAAGTTACATCATGCAATACCAAGTTCTAAATTAAAATTGCCTATCAATACTGGTGGTGGCTTGACACATTAGAGCCAAAGACTGGATATGCCATGAGGTTGAATAAAAATTGAACAGGCTATAAATACAAGTTGTAAAACAGCCAGGAATTAAGTTTAGTCAATTAAATGAGTTTACTTCCTTTTTCAAGGCATGCAAAATTTTCAAAGTGCGTACTCTTATTGGAAAGTTTGGACACAGCATCGTGCATAACACAGTGCAGGAGTCCAAGTGCTGACAATCCTAAATGCTGAGTGATGTACAAGATCGTCAATATAGTGTACTGTAAGGCCCAGGAGTGTTCGCAGAACAGGCCGTCCTGTAGACGAACAGGTGTGCCAGAACTCTTGCTGCTTCACCAGAAGTGTCTAGTCTTCCTGAAAAAAAGATATCAAATAAAGAAGTGTATTAGGCTTTCTGCATCCATACGAATCAATGTCCTACAAAAGACTAACTTGACATCTCTTACTGCAGACTTTTTGAAAAAAAAGCCACAAGAATACAAAAATTGAAATGCTGCCTTGAGAGATCTCCAACGAGTGCAGCGTGCTGTTATTCTAAAATCTGAAAGATGTAGCAGTATGATACAGAAAGACGGAGCTCATTGCTTGTCCATGTATTTGTGCCATGTTTTGATACACATAGCAAAATAACAAGGTACGATGGCTAGTGTGCAGTGTTGCTTGTTGTTTCATGGAGGCAACTCCTACAAGAAAATAATTGACTCACCCTCAAAATTGACTGCAAGTTCAACCAAATAAATTATTTTAAAACTTGTGCTAGATGGGACAAGATATAGATATATACTCATGAGGCATGCCACAGTGCACACCCTTGATTATTTAATGTACTACATCTAAATCTAAAACCATGCTAATGCCAAAGCAGCACCTAGAGAACATTGTTAGTACTGCACGCGTATCTGACTAAACCGACAGTGTATACAGCGCCTGCCTATAAGTCATGCACTATCCTGCTGCTGCCAATGACGAAATGCGTGTTCTCTGAAAATTTTCCATGCTGCTTACTGCTTGATATTAACTTAAATGTCACCTAGCCAACACACACTAGACATGCAATAAACATAACTATCAAGTGTAAACGAATGCAAACACTTTCCTAACCGTGATAACCCAAATCACGAGGTGCATGCACCCAATCCTTTTTATCGTTCACCTCTGTTCAGCTTATTTACTTATGTGGAAAGTCTAAGAAACCTCCACAAGTTGGATCAACCTTGCTATTCCAAGATAGCATTTCAGAGCATGGAGGTAGTGCGTAACCTTTAAAATTTACTAATTCACGTTCTTACCTCATTAAGGCCAATGCAAGAACTATTGGTTAGATTTTATTGACAGTTCATACGTTTATCAAACTACGGTACACAACAACCGCTGCAAATTTTCACAGTTACATTTATTTTTTCAGAAGTTATGATACTGTACTTTAAAAAGTATGCTGGGCTCTTGCCATAGCAATGGCCAAGCTGGCTCGGTACAAGAATAGGAAGCATGCTAGGCCCTTGCCAAACTAATACCAAAGTTATCTTGGCATATGAAACTTGTCGAAGCACTGACGCTTCTTGCAAAGCGTAACGCCAGACTTGACGCAGCAGCATATCTTTCTTTTATGACAGACAGTACACCTCAGCCGTCTTTCGAGCTTCTTGTAGAAATATCCGTACGGATAGAGGATAACAGCAGGCACTAAATATTGGAGTACTACAAAAAGTACACCAATATTTGATTTCTGTTCAGAGCAAAACAATGTACATTAGCTGATTCCTGCACTTTGCAGGCGTTATGTTGTTCCACCTGAAGCACAATCATTTTCTTTTTTTTTTTATAAATAAAGGGCGAAACTTCAAATTATTTTAGAGAATGTGACACACATCACGTGCATCTAATGTGCGCTCGTTTTTGGAAAGTTTAAAGACTTGTAGTGCAGAAACAATAGATCCTGGTCAACATTTACATTACAAATAATTCTTATAACATCCATCCCTATACTTTCCTTGGAGTCATTGTCTGTTAGTTCTCATTAATATTGTGTCTAACAAAGAAAAAACGAGCACTTAAATTTGCACTTTGTTCATAGCGAGGGTCTCGCTCTGGCTCACTCGATGCCTTGAGGTAGTATGCGAGGGATCATTGGTCAGCTGCCAACTCGTAATAAGATCACGTGCTACGTGACACCAACAGGGAAAAAAGTGCTCCAGACTTGCTATAGTGGCTACTGGCGGCACTGCCTGACGCTCCAACGTTTAAATGCAAACGTGGGGATGACCGCTGCCGTGGCTCTGTGGTAGAGCATCGGACGCGTTATTCGAAGGTCGCAGGTTCGGTCCCTGTCGGCGACAAGTTATCTTTTCGTCCACTTTTATTTGTTCACATTTACATTGCAATCACTTCTAATAACATCCCCTATACTTTCCTTGGCATCACTGTCTGTTCCCATTAATACTGACCCTAGTCAACACGTGAGATTAGGAGTATCTTACTGTAACCTCTGACTTAAAAAATGCCAATTAGCAAAATCAGAATATTGGATTGTGTATTTTTTATTCCCAAAAAAATAAGTGTACTTTGTAATGTACACTGGGCGCTAATGGGTTAAAACAACGTTTTGAATAAGCCCGATAGGCAAAAATATGTGTCACCATGAATTAAAACGTACACCTAACTTTCATTGTTCAGGGCTCAAGCCTAATTTCAAGCAGTCGCAGAAGGACAAATATTCGTGTCAGAAATATGTGAACAGTTTTGCAACTACCATACACAAAAATAAAGCTTAACGCCATAATAACGATGTGCTAGGGAGCTTGGAAGTATTTCGACACACATGTCACTCCACTGTAAAGGTAATTCATCGAAATGCTGACAATCTGGCTTAGAACACTGCGCATATTTCGCAATACAGTCCATTGCATGCTAGAGATGTTTGTTACCAAGGCACTCAGCTGTAGAGAGAGAGATGAGAGGAAGGCCGGGAGGTAAATTCAGTATAGTGTTATGGGTGTGACAGTGCAGGTGCAGATTCTACGGAATGTATCAGCGTGGCTGAGATAAGAGCTGCCATGAAATAGGACTCAAAATAGTGGTACTCTCAAGGTTTCCATTGTATGAGTTACTTGCTTCATCACAGACTGGTATGCATAGCAGAATTCAGAAATGCATTCTATTTGATCACCCTATCCAAATGAGATTGCTGCTACCAACCCAGGTTCTGTAAAGCATTCAGATGAGCTTCAAGTGTTGTGAGAAAGCTGTTGGTCTCCATAGATCCATAGCATTGCATGTACTATCTTGAGCGCCACCTGCAAAGTAAAAAAAGAAATTGTATATGTGTTTTGTAGTGACTCAGTATTTCATGCCGCACTGATCAAGCTGTAAACCACACCAGTACCTAATTCAGATAACTGACATAAATTAACTTTGACGTCCATGCATGAAACACTTCTCTAGCTCTTAAATTTATTATCCTAAAGCACTCGAACACGAAAAATTAATTCAGCACACAATACATGAACTGACTGTGTGGATAAGGCTTTTCTATTAGTACAGGAAAAAATATTTTACAGCCTTACGCTGTAAGAGTTTTGCCATTGCTGCTCCCATTTAATATTAGCGTTAAAAGCGTTGCTGTGCTTCCTACACAGTGACTTTAGAGACAGGCTTTGGAAGGTGTCGTACTCTTCTTTCCTGTAACGTTTTTCTCTTATCTTTTACCCTCGTACGCCCTTCGTATGCACAGCATGGCCAGCCAGATTAACAGCTGGCAAACATGCCTGTGTTACCACCTATGTCTTCCTTTCCTTCTTTCAAATAAAGTCTTGGATCATTTGGAAATATACACATCAAGTTCAGTAGTGTAGCGTTGCCAACTGCAGAAACATTGATAACCTCCACACTACACACGACTTCATGAGGGTCTAGTCGGTGCATACTGACAAAAAAATTACTTAGCGCAAGAAAAACGCAGCACACAAGGTGGATACACAAGGGACAATCGGTTTTCGACTGTCTATCTCCTTGTGTGCTGCGTTTTTCTTGCCCCAAGTACTTCACACTATGGCCAACCAAATTAGCACTGCCTGTGTGGTGAGACCAAAAAACAAATACTTGCAGCTTCAAGCTCACTATACACCTATTTCGTCAAAAGCACAGCATTTCAGTTTCTTATACATTAGGTTGTTTGCCAGGTATCATTCTAATGAAAGAGCTGAAAACAGAGCATGGTACAGCATGGATTAGGCACACAACAGCACGTCCTTTGTGAATTTTTGATGGAGTTATCTGGTGACCTGCGTGCTACTGCTTTCTGACACCGCAGTAAACTCAATATTTACATTGTAGGAAGCTTACACGTGTGGGTTACAGAAGTAAACCATAACAAATGACCAAAGATGTCTTGTCCTCGCCGAACACCAGTTGTTTTTTAACTGCGATAATGCTTAACGGCTGCTTAGCTTTTCTTCGCAGCTTCATAATAGTCTTATGCAAGTCACAGTTTTTTATGATTGTCCCTCTACCATTAGCATTGCGTTGAGCTGACTTGCGCTGATGTGACTGCATTAGTCTGGCACAGCTCACACATCTTCAAATGGCTGAGAATATTCACATGGAATCCAGGAAGGTTCCAGTGCTGATATATGTCACTAATTAAGTGACAATACCGTAAAATGCATGTGCTTCACCATACACGCTGTCACTTAGCAGATGACTGTTACATATTGCCATAATCATATCCCTGCAGCAGAATTTATTCCCACTAGTCAATTAAACCCAACCTAATAACGTTATTAAACCATGGCATTATGATGATAATGATGCAAAGGAAGGAAGGAAAATAACTTTATTGTGATAATGATGCAAATGCTTTTTTATCTTAGACACGGAAAAAGAGTGTAATGCAAAAATGTTATGGAAAAGTATTCTCACTGATATTCTGTGTCCCGATGAATTTCAATAGTTGCACGGCGGAAGAACAAGGACGCCCAGTGTAGTTCACTCTGTATCCATCGTAAATTCTGCCAAAACAAGAGCGCCAGGTGATGCCACAGGTTAATAATGCACACAAGTCGACACTGAGACTGAAGGAAAGCACAAACCAGTTCAAGATGACAACTAATAATAACATTAATATTGAGGGTTTCACGTGACAAAACTATAATATGAGGCCCGCCTTAATAAAGACTCCAGAAGCCTGGTGTTCTTTAGCGCGCGCTGACATCGCAAAGTACACGAGCTTCTCACATTTCGCCTCCATCGAAATGCGAGCACCGCGGCCGCGGTCCAACTCGCCACCTTCGGGTCAACAGCCGAACACCGTAACCATTGTACCACTGAGGCGGCCAAGTATGACAACTGAATCAAATGAAAACATAGTTGGCCTTAAAGCACTTATTACGGCATGATAACCGCGGGCTCTCGCGTAAGTGTTTATTTTCTGCAAACACGCTGCCGCATTCACGCTTTAAGGAAAGCAAAAAAAATTATAACGCACAAATTGCCTTTATCGAAGCGCATGCGAGCTTCGGTAGACTGGGCGTGCGACGCCTGTGCCTTCATAAAAGCTTTTTAAATGCGCATCAGGCATCACACGTATGTGCGCCTAATGCTTTTTATTATACTTTACAGGCGACACACCGTGCACTACTACACATCTGATCGACGATAGGACGCGAAGCAGAGAAAACAGAAGCACCACTTCGAAGCAGAGAAAACAGAAGCACCACTTACCGTTTGTATTCCCGACTGTGCCGAACCCTGTGTTGGCCGGGCACTCAATCACGCAGCTGCAAGCTCGCTTGAGTCTCCAGACAATCAAGAAACCAACGCGCACACAGCACGGGATGTTGCACTGCCGTCGCTAAATGCCGTTCACATCCAGCGTCGAGATCACAGTCGCGCGCGCACACACACACGTGCACACGCCACCGACGCCGCTAATCAGCTAACTTCGACAACTGAACAACGCGTCATAATGGCGAAGACAACGACGGGCGACGGCAGAGTTTCAGTTTCAGCCTTTCCGCTGCTTCGGGAGCGCGCATGCTTCTCCTCTCCATGTGTTTCTCCTCGATTTCTTGCTTTTTTTTTTCTTTCCTCGCGCGCGCATGCGTCGTAAGGTTCTGTTATCATGTTTCTCGTGTTTCTCTCTCGCCGTTGAATCGCCGCTTGATGCAAGTCGCGTCTTTTCTTTTTCTTTTTTTTTTTTTTTTTTTTTTTTTTTTTTTTTTGCTATCGCGACAGCTTGGTTTCGGCGGCTTGTTTGGTGTCTACCGCAAAAGCAGCATCTACCGTGAGCGAAAGTTCGTGGTAGATGCAATTAAAGATAGGAGCCAGAGGCGCGTTTGCACTTCGCAATTTGGGACTGTAAACCCCAACGATTAATTGATTAAAAATGAGTATTTTATTTCTTGTGTGTTACGGGGGGGTGCACAAATGGGTGATATGTGCGTGTTGTTTCGACTACTGGCGCTCGGTCCCTGACAAGCACACCCCTGTTCTTGCACAGGACGGTGCATAACTGCCGCAGGCACAAATGCTTGTGATAACTCGCTTAATTTACGAGCAGAGCGAGGTAGCAGATTATGGGACTGCATGTTTACCAAGCCGGAATGTGAAGTCACCGAAGCACTACTGGCGTTCGCTTTCCGCTCGCAAATACAAGTGTCAGCAATGCTTGCCGCGCCAGCGGTCGTGAAAACGCAAGTGTGATGTTTGGGAGCGCTGGGAGTGTTTCAGTACGAGTGAACATAATCATGTGCATTTACGATCCCGGATTCTTTGGCAATGTCAGCGGTTTTCGTCACGACACGTTGAGGAGGCATATGTTTCGTCGTCAGTTCATCGGGAACCCAGACCGCTACGTGAACTCTAGCCCGGCCTGCGGCAGATCCCCAACGGCGTTCCACGTCACGGTGGAGTGCGCGGCAAAATTATTGCCTCCCCTCCCTGTCATCTTGCGTCCCTTCCGCACCAAAATGTGGGGTGATGCCGTCAGCATGCGACGGGCTTCTCGAGAGCCTCCAGGCGTTCAACGGGCCCGTTTCGCCAGGACCCAGGACGATCCCTGCCGCCGGATTGAATGAATGAATAAATGTTATTATTACCATAAAATCAGCTTATTTAGTTTGCAATTTATTGAGCGAGTTACGCTGTGTATTACCGCGTGGCCTTGAAGCGAAGAACGGATACACCGTGACAAGCCGCGCGAAATTATTAGTGGCTTGCAGATGTGCACGAGCCTACAGTGGACGCGTTCGTCGGCTTGTCTGTCTACCCCCCGTATTCTAGAACGTCCCTTCACTCCACCGTGACTCGAGAATGTCGATGGCAGATTCACCTTTTCGGTAAAAATGTTCACTGCATACGAGCGATAGCCGGCATCATTTCGTGAGAACCAGCCAGTCATTTTCAGTCGAGCGGCGGCGCTGTGCTCGGCTCGGTCAAGTGAAGGCTGCAATACGAGTCGAGGCTTGTTTGAAAATACGGGGGTGTGCCTTCCTCAGCATTCCAGGTCAAAACGCTAGGAGCGCACGCATCTGCTAGCAAAGGAGCAAGCGAACGCGAGCGTCTGCCGGTGGTTTAAGGGCCTGATGTTTTAACCGGGCCTAGCCGAGCTATGCCGCAGCCATTATTTTAGAATAAAATGTTTTCTCTCTCGACTGAGCGACAGTCCGAGATACAAGACTGGGCGGACTTTGCAGCTTCTGATATTGGGAGAGGGGGGACGAGTAAAACAAGCTCTGAAACAAGCTGTCGTATGGTAAAGGAGTAAAACAGGCATTGAACTCTCTTGCGGTTTGCAGGAGTGAAACAGGCACTTTACTCTCTCTTCCCAGAAGGAGTGAAAAGGGTCCTTTACTCCTTCTGGGACAAGAGAGTAAAGCGACTCTCCGTAGAGAGAGTATAATTTCTTACTATCTCTGCAGAGAGAGTAACAAAGCTACTTTACTCTTGCTGCTGAAGTTTCAGTTTTTAGAGTGTGACTGGCTCTAGATGACTGACAAATTAACATACTTTGCGCTAGAGGTTGCGGAGTAGCCGTGCTCTGGCTGCAAGTAACGCTTATTCTGAATAAAGTATTCTATAGGGCATCACGAAGCCGCCAAGAGACGTTCGCGTGCCAATAAACAAGCCTGTATAAACGTGTCCTTACAGAAATAGTTGAATGTTTACTGTACATTGATATAAGAAAGCTTGCACAGCGTCTATTGGTGTTTGACAGTTATAGCACCGTTTAACGTGGATGAATCTACGTTGACATTTGGTGGCACATTTATATCGCTACGACTAACTTCATAATCAATGATTAAACAAACCCTTGTGGTCATAGATGCTTGTGGTAGCTGTACGGTGAGAGCGGAATCAGAGAAAGCGGAGTGACACCAGAAGAGCGTCATTGATTGGACGCCGAACTTGGGCTAAGGGGCTAAAGTCGCCTACTCGCGGCATGTTAGAATTATTGAACACTACTGCTCGAAAGAGAGAGAAATAACTTTATTGGGTCCAGCGGTTTGGGGAACAGGTCCCCGCCTAAACGGCGGCCAGTAGCCCTTGGGTCCTGGCGGCGTTTACATGGAACAGCAACTTTACATGGAACAAACCTGTTCACATAAGACATGTGAACAGGTTTGTTCCATGTAAAGTTGCTGTTGTGTATCAGATACCTCTGTCCTGCGGCCGTACATGTATAGGGCAAACAGGCCGGTGCATTAATGTGAGGCTTCTTGAGCACAGGAATTCATTGGAAAAGAATTCAACGAACTTGTCAAAGCACTGTTTTGAGTGTCAGTGTGTGCCGTTTTTTGTTGATACAGAAATCTTGTTTGTGCATAATGATACCTACACAAGAGAAGTAGCGGAGGCATTCCACATATTTAGAAAAGGGAGCCACTCCGTCAGCCAACCTTCCCTGGCGTTATCTTCAAAAGAAATGGACCTGTTAAAACGGCAGTGACTAGGAAGCTTACACGTGGCTGTGCCTTACGGTTTGATAAATCCATTATCTATGACATTGAGCATGCGTGCTCGCCATGTTTGTTTTTCAAATAACATGTACATGTTTTTCCAATGAACCAGTTCGGCGCCGTGTGTGTCACTTCTTTCCTCCGTCCTGTGTGTTTGCGCTGTAGTATTTTTTTTGTATCATGAAAGGCGCGTTTGTAAAGCCTGCATAGTATGTGACCGTGGCGCAGTGTCATTCTTTCGTCGGCACTCACACGCGTCGGACGCGGGAATCATGTGATCCGAAGGAGCGGCGTTTGCGGCACAGACTAGCCGCAGAAACAGGATGAACCAAGATGAAGACGCAGGATACCAGATTATTTTGCTCCCACTGCCAAAGGGACGCGTCGCGCAAAATACTGTGTTTTTACATGGCGATGTGCGGGGCAGGCCGTATCGAGTGGAAGATTTCCGAGACGCGCTTGGCCCTATGGGACTGCTGCCGGAGATGTTGGCCCTGGGGGTTCACCAGATAAATCATGTCTGGGCTGTCACCATGAGCAACGCCGACGCTACGAAACGTTTGCTAGACGTGAAGGAGCTGAAAGTTAAGGGGCGACGCTGCATCATTGTAGACCCCCCAAGATAAGCAGGTGCGGCTGCGTCTTCATTGGTTGATCTATGGTGTCGCCGATGAAGACGTGCTAACGGCGTTAGCGGCTTTTGGGAAGTTCATTCAAGTCACCCGGGAGCTTTGGCGCGTCCAAGGAATCAGCGACAAGGGGTCGACCACGCGTTCCGTGCTACTTAAGCTCAAGAGCGGCGTGAAGGTTGAAGATATCCCGCACCAAATCAGGGTAGCCGGTGAATTGGCCCTTGTGGTGGCACCTGGTCGGCCAATGCAGTGTTTGCGCTGCCAAGGTACCGGCCACACGTCAGAAGGGAGTGTAAGGTGCCCTGATGCTCACGCTGTCGTCGGTTCGGCCACAGTGAAGATGAGTGCATGCGCACGTACGCGTCGGCGATCGGGCCCACCGAAGGTGAACACACAGCAGAGTTGGTGATTGACGCGACCGAGGCCGAGGACGCTGCGAAAGGGGGCTGGGGACTTGGTGAACACACATACTTCAGTATGTACAGCCGCACCAGTTGGCGGAGAGGGGCCAACAGTACAAGCTGACAAGGACCTGGTGAGGTTACCGCAAGAGCCAGCCTGCCCAACCGAGGAAGGAGGCACAAATACCTCAACGAAGCCACTCGCGGCCACGGAATCGACCGAACAACTTCCAGTGAAGAATCAAAGCACCAATGTCGGGGCCCCCAGCAAAAGACCTCACGAACAGTCTGCAGGAGCGAGCGAGGGATCCAGTGGAAAGCATGGGGATGGGCCTCCTGCGAAGGCGTCTTCGTTCCGACGCAGTCGCACAAGTGTGGTGTGCGCGACAACGAGCGGGTGTGCCTGTGTGTGTGTGGCGGCGACAGAAGACGACGAAGACGAGGACGTTGATGCACGCGCAGAAGAGAGAGGCAGGAAAAGAGTCGCGTGCGTGGAAGAAAAAGAACGGGGAGACGGTTTTGGGCGTTCGACACAGTCGGGTGACCGGGCCCGAGTGCCGACGTTCTCGGACGCGACCACGAGTTGAAGTTACGGGCTTCACGTGGCCGTTGGCATCTCCCGCCTCCAACGCTTCGCCTCTTCAAGCCTCCGGGTTGTTCGTGTGCCTTCTCAAGCCGTCGTTGACCTCCTCAAAGCCACCTTGCGTCGCTCACCAACTCGCCTCGCACAACGCATCCGGCCTTACTGTGGGTGAGCCTCTGCTGGCGTTGAATGACTTCTTGCCGCGACCGTTCAGGGACCGTTATTAGTGTGCATTTGCTTTTCCTTTGTGTTTTGCGCGATTTTCTCGTGGTGTGTGTGTGTGTCTTTCCCATGTTTTCTATAAAGTGTGGTTCCTAAACTTGCAACCAGCCTCGTCGATTGGTGGGACCGTTTGCGCTCCCAACCATAAGTACCTTGAGAGCCACCCGTTCTCATTACAACAAGGCTGCGTCCAAGCCCGACTTTGGACAATCACAGGCCGCCACCGCCCTCCAGTGGCACGGGTCCACCTGGAGGCTCCGGAGATATCTAGCTACGAGCTAGACACTGAAGGTAAGCATCATGCCCCGGGCTAACTTCTTCACTGTGTAGCCATGGCTTTTGTACCGACACTAAGAGTGGCAACGCTAAGCGTTCGAGGTCTCGCTGCCAAGCGGAAACAGAGCCAAGTCTATAGGCTGCTCGTGGATTACGATCTGGATGTACTAGCTGTACAAGAAACAAAAGTAGACGGTGACGAGGAGACCCGGGACATGATGCTGAGGTTTACGGCCCGTTACTATGCAATTGTAAGTCATGCCATAGGGACGTCTGCAGGCTGTGTCTTGTTCATTAAGAAGTTACCGGGTCTAGTAGTGCAAGATATCTTCTCTTGCCCGTCTGGTAGATTGGTTTCCTGTGATTTAGTTTTTAATGAATATCAGTGGCGTATTGTGTGTATTTATGCACCGACCCTCTGCGAGTAACGCACGCTCTTTTTTTCGAAGCTAAAAGAGCACTTAAGTTTGGAAAGAAAGTCGGTCTTACTAGGTGATTTTAGCTGCGTCCTTAACGCGCGAGACCGATCAAACGGACGCGTCTTGCGCGATAAGAGTAGCAGCATGCTAGCTGACGTAATTACCGAATATGAATTAGAAGATGTAGGTGGCTGTATGGAGGGGACGCGAGAAGTGCGTTTCACGCTTTTTCGGGGGACTAGCCATGCTCGCCTAGACCGCATTTACGTGTCGCTTGAAATAATCGCACACTGTAAGACCTATGCTGTCAACCCAATTTCCTTCAGCGATCATAGTTTATTTAAATGTGATATTGGAGAGAAAACAAAAGGTGGCAGTTTTTCGTGGGAGCTGTGGAAGATGAATTCCAATTTAATCACCGATGAATGTTTTTAGATCAGGTAATGAACTACATCAATGAAATAAAGATTAACGATGAAGTTAAACTTGCAGGACAATGGGAAGAGTTCAAGCAGCGAATAAAAATAAAAGCTATCGATCGTCCCTGCGCATTGAATTATGAAAGGAAAAAGAAAGAAAAGGAACTCAGAATAACCTTGGAAAGGTTAATTGACTTGGAGTGCCAACAGCCGGGAGCGTTTAAAAGTGACATACGCAATATTAAGCAGAAACTTGAACTGCATGACGAGGAACGCTACCGCGGTGCACTCGTTCGTGCTAGGGCTGAGGCTTTAGCTGCTGGAGAGACGCCTACCAAAAGAGCGTTGGGATTGGAAAAAACGAACGCTCGAAGGAATCACATTGAAACAATAGAGGATGGCGGTCACGAAGTAACCGATACCGACAGCATTTTATGTGTCTTTTCAAGGCACTTCGAAAACCTTTTCGCATGCAGACAGGTAGACCTAGAAAGATTTAAAGCAGAATATTTGGGACGCATGCCACAACTGAGTGATGAAGCCAAAAGCGCCTTAGAATTACCTATATCTGTATCTGAAGTTGAACGGGCGATTGATAAGTTAAATCCTGGCAAGTCTCCGGGACCAGATGGTCTTTGTGCCGCGTGGTAGAAGTGTCTTAAAAATGACTTGTGTCCTATACTCGCCGCCGTTTTTAACGAGGCATATGAGGAAAAAAATTGGACACTTTGTACATTCCAAAGTGTGTTCGGCGAAAGCGTGTGGCCATTCCACTGATTATGCCATGTCTTTTTTCTTTTACACTCTCAGTGGGATAAGACACAAACCGAATGGGTGCGTGTTTGGGTATCCATCGCACTAGGGCTTTTGGACTCCTCACGTTGTCATATTTATTCTGACTCACGTTCGGCGGTTAGAGCCTTTGCCTGTGGCAGGGTCTCCTCGCGTCTCACCGCGAATCGCAGCGAGACGCGAGACTCATCTTCCTCCGACCGCATGCGTTAGTATTAGGGAGTTTTCGAATACCGTACGCAAAGCTTTGCGTTCGCTTACCGTTGCGGTCGCTGCCACTGCGCATGCGTCGTAACGCTAACCACGGTTAGCGTTTGCGGGCCGCCCGCAAGAAATCCGAAATAGCGTGGGGCCCGCAAAGCCCCTTTGCGGCGTTAGCGCTGGTGGGTGACAAACGCTATTCGAAAACTCATGGCGCCCTTACGCTAACGCTACGCCCGCAACGCCCGCTAACTTAGCGTATACGCTATTCGAAAACTCCCTATTTTCTCGCGCTTTGCGCATCGTGCAAACGCCATCCGCGTTCCAGCTCTTAAATTGACGGACCCTTTGTAAATTGGAAAGTGTATTCCGTGAACGCCTGGGTCCATTGAGACGGCGTCCGTCAGAATGATTGCAAACTCTGGGCACAGCGACGCTACGCAAGCACAGCGCGAGCGAGTCCGACGCGACCGGCGTTCCGTCTGCGCATCCCGGCGGCCACCTGGCTCCGTGCCAGAGCTCGGACGGACGGACGGACGGACGCCGGACGGAGGTCGGCATGAGACATTAAAGGCTTTCGCCTTAAAGAATTCACCATCTCCCGCTAAAGGGAACGATGTGTAGATGCGAAGCAGCGGGCGCTAACGCTTACACTGGCGGCGGCGTTGACGCTGGCGCTCATCGCAGCGTTGCACAGTGGAGAAACCTGGGGGGCGCAAAACACGCAGTGATGGACCGGTGTTTCTTACTGGAACATCCCAATCGCTGCTAATGGGCAATGAGAGACAGAAGACTCGGACTGGACACAGAGACCCGCAGTCCGCTTTTAGTTAACGCGCACGCTGCGAATTTTTTATCGTTCGACAACGCACAGGAGAAATCTCCCACCGGCACCACATTGCAGGTCAAGATCCATTGCCATATATACGGGGTGGCCAGTGAACGGTTGTGCAGCGCGAGCAGTCGGTTTTTTCAACCGAGAAACTCGCTAGCAGACGTTGCCTGCGTCGGCGTCGCGAGGCGAGAGAGGGGGGGGAGTGTAGGAGAGGGGATGACGCGCATGCGCAGTGGGGGGTGTGGACGCCGCGGGCAGGGATGCCTAGAGGAGAGAGGGGGGAGCGTAGGAGAGAAAGGGGGAGCATAGGAGGGGAGAGAGGGAGGGGACGCGCATGCGCAGTGAGGGTGTGGCCTCCGCGGGGAGGGATGCCTAGAGGAGAGAAAGGTGGAGAGGAGGTTTTTTATTTTATTTTTTAATGGGTTGGCGCATGCGCAGTGGGGGTGTGGACGGACGCCGGACGGACGGACGGACGCCGGACGGACACCGGACGGACGCGAGCATGAGACATTAAAGGCTTTCGCCTTAAAAGTTACCACCGTCGTTTGGTGAGTACTGTACTGATCCCGAAGACAGACGAGGTTGAAAAGCTTAGGCGCGTCACAGCGTACAGGCCAATCGCACTGACAAATGTAGACTACAAGATATTAATGAAAATTTTGGCTACTAGACTGCAGAGAGTAATAAAAGATATTGTCGGTCCACACCAAACGTGTGGAATCAAAGGTCGTACCATAGTAACAAATGTTCATAGAATGCGGTCTCTCCTAGAATGTGTTGACATGACTCAAGTTCGCGTGGCCGTACTCCAGCTGGATCTGGAGAAAGCGTTTGATTGTGTCGCCCATGCTCTTTTGTTTGCAGTATTAGAGCACATTAACGTTGGTAAGATAATTGTGGACGGTGTTGCCCTGGCATATCGGAATGGTAGTACAAGACTAATAATCAACAAGACATTGGGGCAACCCATTAAAATTGAGCGTTCAGTGCGTCAAGGATGCCCTTTTAGTCCACTGTTGTTTTGCATCTATATTGAAACGTTATGTTTGTCGATACTACAGAACAATATCATTAGTGGGTTTCGATTACAATCCTCAGAGGTCAAATACTCACGTACGCTGACGATGTTGCGATATGTAGTACTTCTTATGAAGGCATCGAAGAATCACTTAGAGTTTCTAAATGTTTCGCTGAAGTTACAGGAAGCCACATAAACTGGGGTAAGTGCCTCGGGTTTTGGCATGGATCGTGGCCTTCAACCCCTGAATTTTTTGCTGCCATTAAATGGACAACGCCAGTTAAATATCAAGGGGTTCCGCTCCAGACATACAAAAATACTGATGACTATTGGAAACAACAGACAAAAGAAATAAGTGAGAAAGCGAGTAGGTGGAAAGCAACTTATCTGTCCATGTTTGCTAGGGCTACTGTATGCAACTGGTTTTTGTGTCTAAGCTATGGTATGTGATGCAAGTGCTGTACTGTTCGCGGGTCAATGTGCAAAAATTACATAGGGTGTTTGAAATATTTGTGTGGGGGGTCCAACTGGGAAAGGTGCAGTCGTACGAATTTGTTTAGACGGGTGAAGAGCGGAGGCCTGGGGCTATCACATCTGTTCATCAAGCAGTTAGTAAACAGGCTTTTGTTTTTCCGTGAGGCAAGCGACCCCTTCCTGTTAACAATGTGTCAGATAAGATTAGGCAGACTGTTGCCGCAGTTCGTTGTGAGCACTCAAGTGATGACAGGTGCATTACAAGGCTATATGAAGGAAGTTGTGGCCAGCGTTCGATTTTTTGAGTGTCCGTTTTTCGACAGAATACCTGTGGTCTGTTGGAAAGAAAAAACTTTATAAGGATTTATGTGACACTGTGCTCCCCATCCCAATGTACAGAGCGTTATATACCGCACGCAAGGGTCAGAATGTACTTAAACGCGTTAAAAAAATGCAAGTATCTCCAAATGCAAAAACATTCTTCTTTAAATTACACACCGGCACACTTCCATAAGAACCTTTCTAGAGGAAAGAGGTTTTTTTATGCCATGGGGATCCGACTGTCTAATCTGTAACCAACCGCAAACAATTGACCACGTTTTTCTACACTGTTGGGAGGGAGTATACCTTTGGGATGTTTTGCAAAGGACTATCAAAAAAGAATTTGCGTTGGACCCTCATGGAATCAGGTATTTAGCGATAGAGAATGAGGACGGATTACCATTCGACTTAATCATGATGACTTCCTTGCGCAGTATATGGCGCTCTCGAATGGCTGGATTTTACTGTGACCCTGACAGTAGACCAGCAAGAGAGTATTTTAAAGAAAGTATAAAAAAGTTTATCGAGGTAGAAAAACAAATGAATGTGTTCCTTCATGGTTGGGAAGGGTAGAAGCCCTGCTTAATATGAAGGAATTTTAAGTAGTAATTTCATTTATCAGTGTTTGAAGGCCGTGGTGGCGTTTTTTGTGTCTTTTTTGTTGTGTCGTTCATGTTTTGTACGTTTCTGGTGTATTGTAATATATTTCTCTGGTCCCCGTGTGTGTGACGTCCAACCGGAAATAAAGAAAAAAAGAAACCGTGGCGCAGTGGATAGCGTGCCGGGCATCTCTTTTCGCGGACCAAGAGGTCGCAGGTTCGACTCCCGCTGACGGAACTTTTTTCTTTGTCTTATGCTCATGTGTATTTTTTCGACGTCATTTCCGTGACGGAAATACGTCACTGAAATCTTGGTGGACCCCGACATAAAACACTTTCGTGTTAAAAAGATCACCGAAAAAAATTTATGCCCCTGATTTTCTCCCTCCTTTGGCCGGACAGGATGGACGACCATCGGCATGAAACAGTCTGTTTTACAGGTGGGTGCTTTGTTAGTGCACGAGGACGCTGTTTTAGTTTGGACAGGTAAGCACGCAAACCTCCAAAAATTCTATTACGGCGCCTTCCACCCGTCTTCTACGATGTTTTCATTCGCTGTGCACACGTCCGCACCTATAATGTCGCTTGCATCGAAATGTTTTTCGCACACGGGAGCGTACTTGGAGTCAAACGAAAATCCGACTGTCTCCTGTCGTGGGATTGCACGTTTCCACCTGTCGCGTTCTTCTGCGTCGCCTGGTAAACAGAACAGCGAGACTTTTTCGACGGTGCCCTTGTATCCAGAGCGACAGCCCGGCACACAGCAGGTGCTGGGCATCGCTGTCACGACGAGGTGACCGCGAAGAGGAAAAAGGGGGGCTACTAGCACAAACAACACCACTCCGCGCCCACACTCCGCTAATGGCGGCCAGCAGCAGCTGGCTTCCTCGTCCCCCCCTTCTGGCTACGCCAGTGCCGCGGAACGGAAAGTGTGGGCGGTATATGAAGCTCTCCAATTGAGTTACGCCGGAGTTTCATGACCATTAAGTATTGAAGGACCGTGGTATTCTGCTCTAAGGCTTCAGAATATAAAAAAAAGGAATCGATAATAAGGGACGATTAATACACGGTCACACTGTGACATCCATTTATTTCACATTTTAGCAAAAAGGGAAAGTGGGTCACAAGCTGCAAACACAGGTGAGATGAGGTACTGCTGCAGGCGTCATCTCTAGTCTCCTCAGGTCAACGTGCTATGAAACACCTAAAGCACCTACAAAGAAAAAAATGCGCCACAATTAGGAGGATGCCGTGGCTTCACGGGGAGCTGCACATGTCGGGTTACGAAGTCCTTTTGGAGAGGAGCAACGCTTCGTTTACGCACTGAAGAAAATTCTCTTAACAGCGTTCTTGATCATGCAGCATCGGAGCCCTCATTTATTTATTCCAACACCACGAGCAATGTAACGCTACAAAAAAAGTATTTTATTTAGTACTGTGCGACTAGGATGTAACACATGCCGCGCTCACAAAGTTCTACACTGCGCGAAGCTTGCGATAGAAGGAAAAGATGCCTGGGCATTAACTCCGAAACATCCTGACCAGTACGTAGCAACTGATGACGATAAAAGCTGGGAGGTTAAAGGGGCCCTCTAACACTATTCAACCCCGCACTTTTTACTCGTGGGTTGTGTAGACTGAAGTACAGACAGATTAATGTCGCAAGAACGGTAGTGATAACGGCACGCAGTCCTAAATTATTCGGTTTAGAAAATTCAGAATACAAGAAAAAAAATCCCTACCCTCAACTTTATTTTCGCGCGGTCACCTGACCACATTTCACTCGCCCTGTGACGTATGCGGGATGCCCAATGAAGTGAGGTAGAAGAGCCTACGTAGGGGAAGCTCGCACACCATTGTTGCTTGTCCTTTCCAACGTGTTGTTGACGTCGTCACCATAGTAACAAACGTGGTGCCTGACGCCTGACTTGTCAGAACGTGAGCGGGCGCTACTGTTTCCAAGCGAGGTATTTTCTACTGTTCTTTATAACATTCCATGTCACTCCCTCCTCTCATTCTGAGGAGTTGTTCGGTGAGTCGCCCCACGGACTACAAGGGTGCATTCAACCGCTTCAACAACAATGAAGAGCCTACCGCACGTGCGAAAGAGGCAGCTCGCAAACGCACAGAAGCAAGAAGAGGGAACAGAGAGAGAGGGAAGCCTTTCGTATGGACATCCGACCCGCGCAAGCCGAAATGGTCGCCAGCGTCTCTGTCGGGCTTTGTAGTCGTAGTGATCTTCTTTTTTGTTTTTTTTCGTCGCGGCCGCGTCTGTTCGGGGTTCAAAGAAAAAGCACAGGAAAGAAAAACGAAACACATTAGTAATCTCAGTTCTGATGGCACCAGACGATCTCTTCTAACGTTACACTTATCCAACCATAGGCTGCTGCCCATATTCGTCATTTCCGCCCGCAACAGTTCTAGCGAGCGCCACTACGTGCTGATGCGTTCGGCAGCGATGTAGTGATTTTATGTCGTGATTAAAATACTAAATCGTTTGATATCGGCGCTTAGACCTATGCTAAAATTGTCCCCAGCCATCACTTTACGCAAAACGAATGAAAATAGGGGCTTTAAAAGTGTTGGAGGGCCCCTTTAAGAAGGCAATGGTGGTGCCACCGGAGGGACACTACAACCACCTGTATTCGTGATCAAAGTTTTAATGAATAATACCTGCTTTTTCTGAACTGTAAAGTTGGCAAGGCATACTCGAGATGGAATTTTCAACTATAGTGGAAAATTCCATCTGGAGTTATAGTAATAAGTTTCCTAGTCCAATTATTTTCTAGAATTACGCTGACTTGGTAATTGGTACTTAGCGCATGCAAAAGCGCATGCAAAACAGACACGGGACAGCGCATGTCCTCTTCTCGGTGTCCTGTTTTCGATGCGCTAAATCTCGCCATGCATCTATACCAGCTTGCCCAGTACACCGCTTTTCTTGAGCGCATGGTAAAATATGTTAAATATAAATACAAAGCATGGTAAAGATACTTCTTCGCTACCAAGAAGTACATTAGTACTTTCATTCATTTATTGTTTACTTAACAGATACTGCAATGCTTACATCAAGCAGGAAGAGCAAAAAGGGGCATAGTGGAAGAAGTTAACAAGTTATACAACTAGTTATAATAAGCATCACTGCTGAAAGACAAGCACATACTGACAAATATTATTGAATATGCATTTGTAGAAAAATGGAAATTTGTACTTACGGTTTTACGCACACGAAGGTAAAGCAACACAAATGAGATGATGAGTTGTTATACGGGAATATCAACAATGTAGTGTACATAAAAAGATGCATGTGCTTTTTGAAGTCAGTAAAGACACGTTCCGGGAAATATTCGAAGGCAGTGGATTCCATTCACTGACGGCTCGGGGAGCAAAACGAGTGTTTAAAAAGGTTAGTACGTGCAAAGTATGGTGTCAGGTAGTGATTGTGGCTATGTCAGGTTTGCCGGTAAAAGGAGTGCGAAAGGTCACTCGGTATTAAACTGCCGATTGCGGAGCAGGAAAAGAAACTTGAGTTTGGTGATAGCTCTACGCGGTTTCAAAAGTGGAATGTTAGTAGCCATCAGTGAAAAAAGTGCATCTCGATTATGATCGGCGTTGGAGGTGAATCTTACCGGTCTCTTTTGGACCATTTGTAGCCTTTACACAACTTTTTTAAAATATGGGTCCCAGATCAAGCATGCGTACTCTAGATGGGGCTGAATGCAAGCGTTATGTGCAAGAAGCATTATATACTAGAGTCAGTTAAGTTTCATTTGTCTATATTTGGATCTTTGTACTATAATTACTTTGGTCCATCTCGGTGGAACAGTGGCTACGGTGCTTCGTTTCTGACACGAAGGTCGCTGGTTCGATCCCGGCCACGGCGGTCGCATTTCGATGGAGGCGAAATTGTAGAGGCCCGTGTACTGTGCGATGCCAGTGCACGTTAAAGAACACCAGATGGTCAAAATTTCCGGAGTCCTCCACTACGCCGTCTCTCATAATCATATCGTGGATTTGGGACGTGAAACTCCAGATATTATTATAATTACTTTGTGATGGGAGGCTGTGGGTTGAACTGGCACACGATAATTACCTTATGTAAGAAAATTAGGCTCCTTAAATCCTGAGCATGACTTCCTTTAAAATATGGCCACCATAAGTTGAGTGGGCTTTCAGTTACGTCGATGCGACGCACATGACAAGATGGCGAGTTCGGCCACTTGGTTTACGTTTATGCTTGAAAATTTGGTTGAAGCACACCGAAAAATATGGACAAGAAGAAGTAGACGGGATAGGGCTTACCGTCCTGTCAGTAAGCGCTGTCCTGTCTACTTCTTGCCCATGTTTTTTCGGAGCGCATCGACGACATTTTTAAACACCTAACAATATTCCACGGAAGGTGCAACGAGGTATAGCGATTTCAGCCAACCTAACGAATGTAGTCTTCCCATGTTCGTATCACCCCGTCCAACTTATTGAGAAAAAGTCGAAGCAAACATCGGCTTTGTAGGCTAGTCTTGTATCGCCTTACAAGGCTGTAGAATCAGCCTTGCAAGCAACGGTATGCAACACGATGATCGATTTCATTGTGTTAGAAATGGAGAAGGCAGTGAATGTTACGTCTTCGCAGCTACCGTCATGTACACGAATGTACAGTCCAGCTTCTCATATCCTGAGTCTTTAACAAATGAGCAACTGCAAACACAAGAAAATGGCATGAATATGGCACAATACGACCAATGCGCTATATTAAATGTCGATGCCGTTTTACTGCGCCATAAGTAGCGTTTTTCGAGCAGAACCAAGCGGAACAACCTTCTGTTTTTCTAAAAAATGAAGATGAGCGAATATACTCGCCTTGGACGCACGCGCTACCACCGCACGGCCTAGGGCAGCATTCCAGGCCAACGGCGGCACATTCTTCCGGAGTGCACTCACTGAAGCAGTCGCCGAAGAAGCCCCCCATCGCTGGGACAGGAAGCCAGGGCTGGCACAGAAGTCGCACACAGGAACAGGAGCACGACCAGAACGGCGGTGTGGGACTTCATGTCGTTCGATGAAGCAGTTAGAACTCACACCTTCGACCTTGGTTTACAGCGTACTTGTGACTCAGTACTCGAAACAAGGACCATATTTATAGCTGTCGTTAGGGTAAGGGGTGGAGGTAGGGGATATGCATTCCTTGCTAGGAGCTTCAAGCACATGCGTCAGTGCTTCGAAAAGCAGATAACGTGTTGTATAATCGGCTGCTTTGCTATCGTCAACGATATTAGCGCAGACGTTGGCACGTGTTGTAAACACTCAAGCAGTGCCTGATACCTTTATTATGACAGTCTCTAGGAAAGAAAACATGTAAACAGGCACCTGCTGATTAGGTTATGCGAGCACAAGGGAAAAATGAAACGATAGCAAAACACCGGGGGGCAACGACGCGAACGTCGATGACAGGTCTGTCGAAGCGAAAAGAAAAATACGGCTGTTGCTCGAACCGTCTGAGTCAACGTCTTGTGCTTTCCGGTTAATCGGGTTAAACCTCTTTTGTCATCTTTAACGTTGCATCAACGGCTGCAACGTCAGCATAGGCTGCTGGTGTGAAATTCCGCTTTACCTTATTCGCTTGCTTCTTTTTTGTGGCTCTGTGCAACGTGTTTTCTACCACGAAACGCACCTACATTTTCTTTAACTTTGAAAACTGCCCTTGAGGCGCGCACGAAAAAAGGGGCCCCTTTCTGTACCCATGTGTTTTGCATTGTAGTTTTCATTCATCATCATCATCATCAGCCTGTCTACGCCCACTGCAGGGCAAAGGCCTCTCCCATGTTTCGCCAATCAACCCGGTCCTGTGCTTTCTGCTGCCACGTTATACCTGCAAACTTCTTAATCTCATCTACCCACCTAATTTTCTGTCTCCCCCCTCACGCGTTTGCCATCTCTTGGAATCCAGTCAGTTACCCTTAATGACCAGTGGTTATCCTGCCGACGTGCTACGTGCCCGGCCCTTATCCATTTCATCTTCTTGATTTCAACTATAATATCCTTAACCCCCGTTTGTTCCCTGACCCACTCTGCTCTCTTCCTGTCTCTTAAGGTTACACCTATCATTTTCCTTTCCATCGCTCGCTGCGTCGTCCTCAGTTTAAGTTGAAACCCTCTTTGTAAGTATCCAGGTTTCTGCTCCGTAGGTAAGTACCGGTAAGATGCAGCTGTTATATACCTTCCTCTTGAGGGATAATGGTAGACTACCATTCATGATTTGATAATGCTTGCCGAATGAGCCCCATCCCATCCTTATTCTTCTAGTTATTTCACTCTCATGGTTCGGCTCCGCGGTTACTACCTGTCCTAAGTAGACGTACTCCTTTACAACTTCCAGTGTCTCGCCACCTATCGCAAAGCGCTGTTCTCTGCCAAGATTGTTCCACATTACTTTAGCTTTATGCATATTAATTTTCGGACCTACTCTTCTACTTTCCGTATCCAGTTCAGTAACCATAAGCTATAATTCGTCTCCCGCGTTACTCATCAATGCAATGTCATCAGTGAATCGCAGGTTACTGAGATACTCTCCATTAACTCCATAGTTTTCATTAGTTTACCGTAAAATCCCGAGCAAGCAACCCCCGCCCCCCATTACGGTGAAGGGTAATCCGACAAGATTCGGAGGGTGGGGGGGTCCTTGCTCCGTCATGGATTAAAATTCAATATGGCGGTCGAAGAGCCGCTAAAATTGAACGCACACTCGTGCTTCTAATGCAATGCTTTATTATATACGCATGCATTCACTGTAATCACTTGCCCTTGTCGGGCCAATAACAGCAATGAATGAAACAGTGAAAATGGTGGGAGGGGAGAAGGGGACGCATATTTGTAATCTCCTGTACAAGGGAGGGGGGGCCCTTGCTCGGGATTTTGCGCTATAGTCATGAAAATAGGGAGTTTTCAAATAGCGTACGCAAAGCTATCTGTTGCGGTCGCTGCCATTGCGCATGCGTCATAACGCTAACCGCCTTTTGCGTTTGCGGTCCGCCCGCAGGAAAAAGCCCCTTTGCGGCGTCAGCGTTTGCGGAGGACAAACGCTATCTTACTCCTTACGCTAACGCTACGCCCGCAACGCCCGCTAACTTAGCGTACGCTATTCGAAAACTCCCAGATGTTACCCATATAATCCACTCCAGTGCTTTTCTTAGAGTGCATTATTAGCCCGTCAATAAAACGAATATGTTGTGCTGAAACAGGGCTTCATTTTATTTCGTCCTGGTGCATAATGACAAGTTAGGGAGTTTTCGAATAGCGTACGCAAAGCTTTGTGGTCGCCCGCTATTTCCGTCACTTAACGGGGGCCCGCAAGCGGTTAGCGTATGACGCATGCGCAGTTGCGGCAAACGCATACGGAAAGCTTTGCGTACGCTATTCGAAAGCGCCCTATTATCATGACATAATACTACGTTAGGTTTTGACGTGTTTCAATGGGCTGCACAGATATTTTTCGACATCTTTCAGAAAGGCGTCCACTCACAATGACACGCGACAAAACTAACCCTCGTATTCAGAAACGCTCCTTGACTTGAACTTGACTTGCCACTGCCTCAAGGCAGCGCGTTTGAAAGGCGTTTGTGCTGCCTTGGCACCGCCTGAAGACAGCGCGTTCGAAACGCGTTTGTGCGGCATTAAGGGCTGTGGCAAGCAAAGTTCAAGTCAAGCAGCGTTTCTGAATACGGGCGTAAGTGCTCGATTCGAGACAACTGTTTAGAAAAAAATTTATTCAATCGTAGGACACTGCGAGCACAAGGAAACAGTGCCTATACGACAACTATCGACACTACAGCGATCGAAGCACGCAAGGTGTTGTTCAGTGTTGCAATGCGAACTAGTCCGAGCTTCCATCCTAGCAAGTGTCCACCCTAGCAAATAAAGCACCTGCAAGGTGCTTTACTTTGGCACGTGTGTCAGAGGTATCACTATGTGTCCTAAGGCAATAGTTAAGCCCAAGAACACGAGCTTCTATACAATATTCCCAGAATTTTTTAAATAACAGGCTAAGTGTGATTGACCTATAGGTCACAAAAGAGCGCTCAAAGTAAGCGCGCGTCGCGGATTTCAAACGGCGGCGTGAAATCCAGGCGCCAGTTTGTCGCGACTGAGCGCAGACAACGAAAAAAGAGGCATCAAAAGATGCCGCGTGCGCGCCTCCTCTCCCCCTCGAAACGACGCCATGAAGCGCTTTCAGTTCAAACGCCGAGCGATCTTCTCCCATGGATTTAAGTGAACCGGTGATCCGTTCAACTGAGCCGGTTCACTTAAGTCAGGGGTCTCAAACACGCGGCCCGCTGGCCGCATGCGGCCCACGCACCTCTCGCTTACGGCCCGCGGCCCGCCCACGAGTGTCTTCGTCTCACACTTAAAAAAAATTGTCTTAATAAGTATGTTCGTGAGCTACACAGGCCTGACTGGTCTAAAGCATTGTTTTCATGAGGCACCTCATGTAGTCACCATGTGTTAAAACATAGCCGGTAAACAAAAACTATATTTCAGAATGGGTGTCCAGATTGTAGTCATTGACCCGTATTTGAGATATAGGAAAGCTTTTTTAAATGCGAATGCATTTCTTAGTCGGGCTATCCCTATTGCAAAAACCAGCGCCCCCCAGCGTGATACCAGTACGTTTTCTGGCGCTGGATCGCACTGCGAACACTGGTACACGCTGGGATTCACTGGCACTTCGGTGAGCGCACTGGGACAGAGCTGGGTCGCACTGGTAGGGGCGTTGGCTTGGCCGCTGTGACGCTGGCGCGTACTGGGAAGCGCTGGAAACGCTGGAATTTTCACTGGAGTGCGCTGGTGCACACTGGAGCCTGCACTGTTTCTTCCAGTGCGGCATGCAAGTTTCTGTAGTGTATGCGGCGGAATGTTTCGGTATCTTTGAATATAGAATGTTTGATTCGACGGTACCAATGGATGCTACCCTAACAGGCAGGCCCGTAGCCAAATTTTTTTTTTCGGGAGGGGGGGGAAAGGGGGGGGGGCACTTGTTGAAAGCCTTGAAAAACACCGATTTTTATTATTTTTCCTCGGTAAACGCCCCCTTCCATCCGAATTTCGAGGGGGAGGCCCGGGCCCCCAGCCCCCCCCCCCGGTCAGGGGCCTGCTAACAGGTCCCAAACATTTTCACAACTTCTAGCTTGGCAGAGAAAGAGAATGATAAGCACAAGACATTATGTGGTATATGCGAAATCACCGTCATTTTTATTTTTCCCTTTGGAATGCAGAAAAAATTGCGTTAATAACACAAAGGAGCCAACGCTGATTATTTTGCTTGTTAGCTTGCTTTTTTTTTTTTTCTTATTGACGCAGATTCAATAACGGCGTTAATTCTTGCGGAGAACGTAGCAGCGATGAATGCACTTTTTGTGCATGCGCCGCGCATATACCAGTCTGGCATCAGGGATGGGTTGTTGTAATGATTACATTTTGCATGTTTATAAGTCTGGAGGCGCCGGTCCTACCAGAAACAGCAAATCGTTACATCGCCGCACAGTTGGCGAGAAGCAATTGAGCTCTGGCTTCGCAACCTCACCCAACGGAGGCCAGAAAAACAGCCGCCGTTCGATATCAGCACACCGGAAACGCATCTCTGGCACTGTTTGCCCTTCCACTTACTTCATCTGAACTTTAGTTAACCATTAGAAAGGTTCCGAAGCTTGAATGCAGAAACTTCAACCATCGCAACTCAGCTGCGCCGAGACCGGTCCTACCCAGCGAGACTCCCAGCGAGCGTTAGGCCTAGTGTGCCGGCCGTGTCCGTCTACATGTTACCGGCGCTTCGCGCTTTAAGTACACGCAATTCTAAAGCGTAAGGATGACTGTAAAGTACAGTTTGGACATTCGTTAACCTAAATCAACCATTTTTCCTTGTGTACGGTGTCTGCACAAGGAGCGATGACCATCGAAGCGACGCGCTTTCAGCAACGCACAGAAGCTGAAACCGAAAGCTGCCGGCCGCGCTACCGGTACTTCTCGTGACTCTTATGTAAGAAGGCATCATTGTCAGTCGGTAATTTGGTACGCCTTAGTGAACTAACATAGTGACATATTCCTTTAGCGCATTGTATTTGTATTTATTTGAGCGGTTTCTTAGTTATAGGTATCGATAGAACTGCAAATCTGTACACTGGCACGCCCGCTGTACTGGCGTATCGTCGCTTGCGCGATAACACTACTCAATACTCAATCATGTACGCACCTGTTTATCGAACTAGTCATCATAAAACCTCTGTAAATGTTGACCAGTAGCAAGAGCGAGAAACGGCTATTAAAAAAATCGGCAGTAACAGCCAGCAAACAGTGCCTGCTCAAGGTGTATTTCATATTTTTCATAGTTAACATGTGAATTCTCAAAGAAACTTAGCGCTCTTGCCATTATCGGCATGTCATCCGGTACCGGCCGCCGTTCGTTTGTGTCTAATAAAGACGCAGTTGTTATTTGGAAAGGAAGATCGCGTCTATCGTGACTGTGCGACATGTAAACATGAAGCCGAACCGTGTGTTTATGGTTAAATAGTTGTTTTACGCGCAACTAAACATGTTCCGGCGTGGCGTAGTGGGTAGAACACTCAGTTCGGAATCGGGAGGTGGCAAGTTCGAATCCTCCTAACAGATGCTTTTTTTTTCTTTTCCTATGGCTTTTTTTTTCTGTTTTTTTTATTGCGTTAATGCGTTCTATATCACTTCTTTCACTAATATATTTATTTATGGCACATAGGCACCGCTATTTCAACGCTGTAGAGCCGTATTGCGCGGGAGTACCAGCGCCTCCCAGTAAAATGCCGCTCCAGCGTCCCAGTATCCAGCGCGATACTGGGCCCATAATCCGGCATGGCACTGGACGCTGGTACCCAGCGGCGCTGGGTTTTGCGATAGGGATGTCAGGCGCATCCGGCGGCGTCCGCGGAGGAGGAGGAGGATAGGTTGAGGAGGTGTCCGCGTGCCGGCAGGTGTTATCTCTACGCTCTCACTCCCTCTCCCATAGCAACAGCTGCGGGCTCGCGCGCTTATCCTCGCCCCTAGCAACCGGAGCATGTGGTGCGAGAGTGTCGGAGAGGGTAGGTGCAGTGCTTCGCCGCTCCTTCTCTCCTCCCTGACTCTCCCGTCCGCTCGCGCCTCACTCTCGACCGTTCGCTGGCTGGGCGCCTCAGAGAACATCTGTGCAACTTTAGAGAACGGAAACTGTACCTTTGACTGTAGTACGGAAATAAGGGTAGCGGCGGCGTACTGAACTGCAATACCGCGAGGTGGGATGGCGCTGCAAGTACTATCATCATCATTGGACAAGCGCATTTTTTGCTGCTCGTTCGCGCGGGGCGCGCTACTGCGCTGCTCGCTCCCGGTGGTATTTTGTTTTTTTCTCGCAGCTAAATCGCGGTTCGCGTGTCTAGTTATCGCCAGGTGACCAAACAGGCCTCTACTGGCAAAAACAACGATAATCAAGTAAGGTTTGCATCGTTTATTGCGAGTGCCCAAGCCGGTACAAGCGATGTATACAGTCAGGTCCAAACAAAACAAGTCACTCATACATATCGAAAGCTTTCAACCCATGTGTAAAGACTCTTGAAAGCCGACAAACATGTGCATTCAACTTAACACCGGTATCGCTGAACAAACGTCGCTCTCATTGTGTTGCGGCGTCCGAGTTTATTAATTGCGTAGCTTTATGACAAGGGTCTTATACTTCCGTTAGCAATGCGGGCGCTTGCCAGGTTCTGTTGGAATCGATGTGAGTGCATGGTGTGGAATCGGAAACGAAACGTGCGCTGCGCCGACAGATAGTTGGCGCAGTGAGAGCAATTTAGTTTTGCTGAATTTGTTACGTAAACAGTCGCGGATGAGTACAATTCTGCATCTTTATTGCTCTGCGCTGTCACCTTGAATTGCGTTAATTAAGCAATGTCACGTTGTGTCCACAGGGTAGGCAAGAATTTTAAATTCTCGGCTGTGAGCCCATACCATAGGTATTATGTATTTAGGTGTTAAGTGCAAGAAAATATTTCAGGCTTGTTCTGTTCCTCGTTATAGTTCAATTACGCAGTTTATACAGCTATAATTTCTTGGCGCAAGTAGTAATCTGACTGCCGAGTATGGAGCAAATGCTAAAGCAAGAGGTGAGTGCTTACTGATTCAAGAAGCATAATTCTAAAAAAATAAGCTATAGGTATGCATTGTACATCTTTGTTTGTGCTCGCGCAGAACACTAAACACTTGCTCTGTATCGCATAGTCATGTCGATAAAGCTTGAGCACTCTCTTGCAAGCAAGCATTCACAAATCAACTGGTGGGGCATCATGTGAACATTGTTACTCTAGAGCGCGCACTGACTACGGGAACAAAGAGAGAACGCGACATGAGCGCTCACTTTCAACAAAAGTTAAATGAAGGAAAACGGAAGAAAATCACATAGAGAGTACCACACATACGTCACTGCGCAGAAAACATGACTGAACGATATAGGTCACACGTTACTTCAAAGCCTGACAACATGGCGAGGTGATAAAACATATCTGCTCAGACCTGCAAGGCGCTAGGCAGTGTGGCCCAGAAAAGATACTTCTTCATCTGTTAGTGCCAGTCTGGCTCACAGATCTATGACCATCTTTTCTGACATGGAACGCCTCACAAATTTCTCTCGTAATCTTGTCCGACTGACGGAATAACACCGCGGTGCCTGTGAAATCTGCAGAGCACCCGCAGTCCCTGCAACGCATGCCAAGGTGGGTGGGAAACGCAGGAACATTAACTGCGTTCCTGTGTTCATTAAGGCGCAGATTCAGATGTATGGCCAACGTAAACGCGGCCACATGACTACGGGACGCTGTACACGACTCCCAAGGCGCAAGGAACGTGTCTGTAGGTGTGGTTAATGGTGCATACTGGACTTGTCCTAGACTCAATGTGTCTGCGCACAGCCGGGCATATGCCATGCACCTTGTGTTCCGCAGAAAAAAACACCTTCATCTGATGCCTTCTCTCTTCCTCCTCGTTGTCAGTGCGCACTCTCCAGTAACGATGAATACATACCAACTCACCCAGTTTTTCTGCTATGATGATGTGAACCTGTGCCAATTCTGGATGAATAAAGGTCATATATATGAAATAGTTGTTATTGTGTCCTTTACTTTTTCTATATATTTGTGCTTGGAAGCTCCCCGCAGGGGCGTCTGCGCAAGCAGGCATTTGGTGTGTGGCGACACCACGGACCCGAGCTAACGGGGGGGGTTTCGACTCCCTCCCACGCCTTGCCGTGCGTGGCTGAGCCGTGTCCGGGGAAAAGGGGATCCTGGGGGGTTGAGCCGACGCCGGGTGATTGGACCTTTAAGGCCCCCCGGAAGAGGCAACACACCCCTTCGGCCCCTGCTTCACGTAGACGGCACCCCTGGGCTGACCCACCCAGGGGAAATCGGCAGTCGCCTTTTCCTGTCTCTCTCTTTCCTCACATCTTCGTCTTTCTCTCTCACTTTTAGCCTTTCCTGTCCTCTCCTCTCTTCCATTTACTTCCACTTTTCCTGGCGGCAAGGGTTATCCTTGTGTGTTCCACCCCACCTTGGGATGCCTCACATCTGGTTATAGTGGCGGTGCACAGCTGGCGTATGCAAGCTGCTCCTTCATGTCTTGCAGCATCCCCTTGTTCGGCTCGGTGGTGGGTGGCTGCCACCGCTGCCGAACGTAATCCATATTATATGGCTAAAAACTTTCCCCCCACTACTCAATGATCGTTCCCTGAAAAGGGTGCGCACCGATGGAAACCTCCTACTTTTTGAACCGAGTAAAGACAATTTCCCACGCTACCATGTGATCCACAGTGATACACTCGCAAAGCCAGTCAGAAAATTATCCCCATTCCTTGTTTCAAGATGCCTAATAGACACAATTGGACCAGGCTACAAAGCCACAAAAATGGCTAGTGGAGATCTCATCATTCAAGTCCGAGACAAAGAACAATTTTCAAAACTGTACAGCCTAAAGACCTTTGGTGATGTCCCCATTACTGTATCTGCACATCGTTCAATGAACACTGTCCGAGGTGTTGTATCGGAGGACGACTTAGTCGACCTGACCGATGCTGAACTTCTTGACGGCTGGAAACATGAGAATGTTGTCAATGTCCAGAGATTTAAAATCAAGCGAGATGGCAAGGATATTCCAACAAAACATATAATCATCACTTTTGGCTCCAGCGTTCTTCCTGACACACTTGTAACAGGATACACAAAGCTCCGTGTCCGCCCATACATTCCAAATCCCCGACGATGCTTCCAGTGCCAAAGGTACGGTCATGGTTCCCAGACATGTCGAGGCCAGCCCACATGTCCAAAATGCGGGTCTACTGAACACAGCCCTGAAACATGCGAAAATGCACTTCACTGCGTCAACTGTGATGGCGAGCACGCCGCGTACTCGCGCTCGTGCCCGTCTTGGAAAAAAGATAAGGACATTATTGCACTGAAAGTCAAGGAAAACATTTCGTTCGGGGAAGCGCGGAAACGTCTTTCGTTCATTCAAGGAACTAAGTATGCTGATGCGGTGCGTAAAGGGGCAGCACCGCATCAGCCCCAGGCAACCTCCTCTGGGCTGGCGTGTAGCGAGCCAGTGGCGGTGCCACCTGCCCCTTTGGCGGTAGCAGGTAAACCTGCTCCGCCTGCATCTAAGCAGAGCCCCTCAACCTCTGGGCTGTTGGGGCAAGGGGCCTCTCCGCATGCGGCGAGGTCTCAAACAAGGTCTACAAACCTCCAAAGGCGGGTGTTCACCTCCTCAGTCGAGGCAATGGACACCAGCAAATCTCCTTCGGCATCCACGACGCCGAAGGACCGAAGCATTTCACTTGAGCGCTTGAAAAAAGCGAAAGCGACTCGAGTGGTTGCGCCTGAGAAAAGCTCATAGACGAGGAAAGTACTTGTACGCAGATAACCTACACTACACTACAAATAAAAATGGATACCCAAATAATTCAATGGAACGCGAGAGGTTTAATTCGCAATTTGGATGATATCCAAGAGCTACTCACAAAATACCAACCAAGGTTATTCTGCGTACAAGAAACACATCTAAAGTCAACCCACAAAAACTTTCTTCGACAGTATGTCGTCTTTCGTAAAGACCGTGATGACGCCCTTGCGTCATCCGGTGGTGTTGCCATTATAGTAGACAAAACCATAGCGTGTCAAGGATTACAGCTGCGAACGCCCTTGGAAGCAGTGGCTGTTCGCGCTGTCCTTTTAAATAAGCTCATCACCATTTGTTCACTTTACATACCCCCACATTACCAATTACACAAGCATGAATTTCAGTCCTTAATCAATGAATTGCCAGAACCTTACCTCGTTCTCGGCGATTTCAATGCGCACAGCAGCTTGTGGGGTGACTCGCGCAGCGACGCTCGCGGTCGTCTGATTGAGGATTTCCTCTTTTCCACTGGTTCATGCCTATTAAATAAAAAAGAGCCCACATATTTTAGCCTCGCGAACAAAACATATTCATCCATCGATCTTAGCATTGTCTCACCCACGCTTTTACCTGATTTTAACTGGGAAGTGGTTAAAAACCCTTACGGGAGCGACCACTTCCCAATACTACTGAAAACGCCGAAAGGAAACAAACCGCCTCCTCAGGCCCCCCCGGTGGAAGCTCGATACAGCTGACTGGGAGAAGTTCCAGTCTTTGGCAGACATGTCTTCCTTAGGAATTGATGCAGCTGTCCAGTATTTCACTGCTCTTATAATCGACGCCGCCTCACAAAGTATATCCCAGGTTAACAATTCGAGTGGCAGACGCCGAGTTCCATGGTGGAATGAGGAATGCCGTAAGGCCCGCAAAAAACAGAACAAAGCCTGGGGGCTGCTGCGCGATTCGCCAACTGCAGAAAATTTAATGAACTTTAAACAGGTCATATCGCAAGGCCGGAGAATCCGCCGGCAGTCCAGAAGAGAGAGTTGGCAGAGGTTTCTCTCGAGCATCAATTCCTACACGGATGAGGCAAAGGTATGGGACAGAGTTGGTAGGATGAAGGGCCGGGAAGCATCTTTTCTTCCTTTGGTAAACACACAAGGTGATTCCTTGGAAGACCAGGCTAACTTCCTGGGCACACATTTCCAAGATGTATCCAGTGCGTCACACTACTCCGAAGGCTTTAAAAGGCACAAAACACAAATAGAACGACATAAATTAGAACGTAAAAGTACGAAAACTGAAGGATACAACCAACCCTTCTGCTTAGCAGAGCTGCAGGCAGCACTTAACTGTTGCAACAATTCCGCTCCAGGTAACGACCGCATAATCTACGACATGTTGAAACACCTCCCCTCTGAAACACAGAAAACCCTTCTTTGCCTGTACAACGCCGTGTGGTTCTCTGGCGAGATACCCTCATCTTGGAAAGAGGCCATTATTATCCCTGTCTTGAAACAGGGCAAAGATCCATCTTCTGTTTCAAGCTACCGCCCTATAGCACTAACAAGCTGTCTATGTAAATTGTTTGAAAAAATGATTAACCGCCGTCTTCTACATTTCTTGGAATCAAACAAGCTCCTAGACCCATATCAGTGCGGGTTTAGAGAGGGCCGGTCCACGACTGACCATCTCGTACGTATCGAATCACACATTCGCGAAGCTTTTGTCCACAATCAATTTTTCCTTTCCGTATTCCTTGATATGGAGAAGGCGTACGACACCACATGGCGGTTTGGAATATTGAGGGACCTCTCGCACCTGGGTGTACGAGGCACGATGCTAAATATAGAAAGCTACTTGTCGAACCGTACATTCTGTGTTCGAGTAGGCAGTGCCCTATCAGGACCATTTGTGCAAGAAACGGGAGTGCCTCAGGGAGGGGTGCTCAGTTGTACACTCTTTATTGTTAAAATGAATTCCTTGCGTATGTGCATTCCACCCACCATGTTTTATTGTACATATGTCGATGATGTAGAAATAGGTTTTAAATCATGCAATCTCGCCACATGTGAACGGCAGGTACAGCTTGGACTGAACAAGGTGGCCAAGTGGGCAGGCGAGAATGGCTTTAGTCTAAATCCGCAAAAGAGCACTTGCGTCGTATTCTCCAGAAAACGAGGGCTACACCCTGATCCGGACATTGACCTGCAGGGTCAACGTGTACCTGTAATAACGGAGCAAAAATTTTTGGGGGGTAATTCTGGATGCAAAGCTAACATTTGTACCTTATATAAAATACCTAAAAAACAAGTGTATGAAATCAATGAACATTTTAAAAGTGCTGTCACACAGCACATGGGGTAGCGACAAGAAGTGCTTGATAAATCTTTATAAAAGCCTCATCCGTTCACGTCTAGACTTTGGAGCCATAATTTATCAGTCTGCCTCTCCAAGCGCCTTGAAATGCTAGACCCCATCCACCACTTAGGTATTCGGTTATCTACAGGTGCTTTCAGGACAAGCCCTGTAGAAAGCCTCTATGTGGAATCGAACGAGTGGTCCCTACACCTGCACAGATCTTACTTGTCATTTGTATATTTCCTCAAGGTGAATGCAAACAACGAACACCCTGTACACACTACAATCAATGATTTGTCTAGCTCTGCTTTGTTTTACAACCGTCCTTCGGTAAGACAGCCCTACGCACTTGGCGTGAGGGGCCTAGCTCAGGAAATGGATGTGCCACTCCTTGAGCACCGTTTGGCGCCTCCTGCTGTAAATCTCCCGCCATGGCAGTGGCAGCTTATAAATTGCGATGTGTCTTTCGTAGAGGTTACTAAGCACGCGCCTCTTGCACATATCCGCCTACACTTCCTCGAATTACAGCACAAGTACTCCTACCCTGAGTTTTTTACCGATGCATCAAAGACTCAAACTGGTGTGTCCTACGCAGCGGTCGGACCGTCCTTTTGCGATGCCGGCGCTCTGCATCCCAACACAAGCATTTTTACAGCCGAAGCCTATGCGATGCTTACGGCCGTTAAACACATTCAACAATTAAAACTACAAAACGCAGTTATATACACAGATTCCCTAAGTGTAGTAAAAGCTTTAAAAACCTTGAAAAAACATACAAATCCTATCCTCATCTCTCTCTACTCAATCTTATGCACGATCTACGCACTAAAACAGCATGTCGTTGTGTGCTGGGTGCCAGGACACCGCGAGATCGAGGGGAACGTGTTGGCGGACCACCTAGCTGCATCCGCCCACGAAAACGCTGCCGTTTTAACCATGGCTATCCCTGCACTAGACCTGAAGCCCTCCCTAAAACAGAAGCTCAGAGCTCATTGGCAACGCTTATGGGATAAGGAAAAACAAAATAAGCTGCATCTTATAAAACCGCATCTTGGTAATTGGCCGCCGATATCTAAGTCACGTCATACAGAAATAATGCTCTGCAGACTTAGAATAGGACACACACACACAACGCACTCATACCTTCTGTCCGGTGGCGATCCACCTTTGTGTGATAAATGTGGCGAGCCTCTTACTGTCCTTCACGTCCTCTTCCAATGCACAGAACTAGACGCTGAAAGAAACAAGCATTTCCCATTAATATACCGGCAACAGATACCACTTCACCCTGCTATGTTCTTAGGCAGTGAACCACTTTTTAAATACCAATCTCTCTTTGCATTTCTTAATGATATTCATAACTTTAATATTATTTACCCAGGCAACCCGTAGCGCCGCCTCACAACTGAGGTTGCGGCTGCGGTGGCTGTACCAAATGAAGCACCTGCCTCCCGGCCTTTGGGCTCAAAGACTCTGAGGAGGCATTCGTGCTATTTCAATATCTCACTTGTACAAATCGTAATCACCGGTCAATCGTATCACACCCATAGATCACATCACGTGTCACTGCCATAATTTTATTCTATATACACATGTTTTACGCTCCGATACAGCACGTGATTTTAGGCCTCTTTACAGCCGTTGTTCACCTACCATCAAAATCCTATCATTATCCTACCATAAACTTGCCATGAAAACCCACTAGTCAAAGGTAGTACTACATCATCAGTAATGGCGCTCTTTGGCCACCCATGGCCCTTGCGCCACAAAACCCTACTAATCATCATCATTGTGCTTGGAAGCTGAAATATGTTTTCTCAATGTGAAACGAATGAGCGATAAGAAACAGGTCGTAAATAAGAGGCACACAGGACCAGCGCTCAGCTTTCGACAGAGGTTAATTGAAAAAACATGAAAGTTTATAATGGCAACCAGAAAGGACGATAATATACCTTAGTATCGCCTCTGGGGGCTAGGCAGCTGAGTCTGCATTGGTGCATGGCCATGATGTGGTGTTTATGATGAGGTCTTGACACTTTTGTTATGGGGTGAATGCATTACCAATGTTATCACCCTTGCTGCTTGCCGTTATAAATTTTCATGTTTTTTCAATAAACCTCAGTTGAAAGTTCAGCGCCGGTCCTGTATGGCTCTTGTTTACGTCCCCATTGTTTAGCGCTTGTTCGTTTCACATCAAGTATGAAGCAACTTGCCGAAACACACGCCTTGCTATGTTTTCACCCAGCTACTTTTATAGGCTGCGGATTGAAATATGTAAAATCTTGCAGTGTGGCTGTGGATAAATCAAGTACATGTGTGTTTTAAATACCTCTTCGATTGCCTAGGTTTTTTTCACAACAGAATTGCACAGACTTTCACTTCATAGTGGTAGGCACGATAACTGTGACACATTAATTTGATCAAACAGCCGAAGTAGGTGTGCTCAAACAAATTCGGCACGTTTCTCTGCTATATGCAACGTAAACGTGCTTGGTGAAGCTCTGCTGCAAGAGGTGTTCGTCACGTTTACCATTTCTTTATTAGCTGTAATTAATTTGAACGATTTCATTGAACACATGTGCAAAGGCTAATGTAATCGAGCACAGCCTTGTAAAGTTTTGGCGTACCTTTTGGTAAACTTCTATTATATAAACACGGTTATTTAAGGCAAAACACTTTTTAGCGTAGTTTGTAAACTTTCACAAGTCACAACTAAATGTCGGAAAGACTTAATTCCCCTTACTACTGTGATGTTCATCTTGTAATGTAATATATAATTTCCGATGATTCACATGTAAACCATGATATGATAATGAGTCACACAGTAGTAGGCAACTTCAGATTGATTCTGACTGCCTGAGGTTTAAACATACACAGTTGTAGCCTTGAAGACAAGACTGCTTGTTGAAACACATGTTCCAGCGACACCTCATGTTCACAAGTTTTTTGCATTCTTCAAGCTTCCGTCTTTCCCTGAACTTCAGATGCAAATCTAAGCACACAAGCGTTCTTGCCTTTCACCCCCATTAAAATGTGACCACCGTGGCTGGGAATAAAACCTGTGTCGTTGAGCACAGCAGCCACGTATGTAACTAATGCATGAAGCTAGTGTTCAATTTCAATGCTATTACGATGTACATTGCATGACACAATAGTCAGCTAATGCTTGTGGACAATTGTAGACACCCCTTCATGATGTCTGGTAAACCATTCACATATACAGCATTGCAAGCGTGAGGTTCAAGATGACCTGTTGTAGCAGATGTTCACATGTTTCACCGCACTAGCAGAGTGGACATTCGGAGGTAGTCATCCTGTCGTTGCATGGCAGTCCTGGAAAAACAATTAATAACATCACCGTTGATAAGCATAATCATAACCAATGGATATGAAGTTTTGCAAAGGTAAACGTATAAACATAGTGAACAAGTAAACAGCAGTTTGTTATACATATATATAAGCGTACCTTATAATGCATGCTGTATCACTTGGGGTAGCTTTTTTTGCCAGGCATGTCATGTAGTAGGTGCCTTCCCATTGCATACAGCTGTTTCCTTGTCAGGCCGGGAGGCTATGGCAGAAAATAAAAACAATATTTCTGATTATAGTGACGGTTTCTTCTTCACACTAAAGTGAAAGTACACTTATAATTATGTGAAACATTTGTTGCGCTAAATGTGTGGTAAAAAAAACCTAAACTGCCAACGTGGCTTCTCAAATGCGACTGCGGCGAACTATAGTATGGTTTTTGCTCTGATGTGCGGGCTAGCTACGAAGATACACGCGAGGCGTTAGTGATCTATTTGCCTTCTTTTATTGCAGTGGCCTGGTTTGTGTTATCACACGATAAACATCCGGAATGCACTTCTATTGCCTCAGCAACTCGCTCCCACTTGAAGCCACGCCGCAAGGAACGCACGTTTTCTCGGCGACAGAATATGACGCGTTGAAAAATTTAATATTGCAATGCGTTGCTTCCGTGCGACGCCCAACGAAGTCATTGGTACAATACTGAAGCAATGGATTTTTACTCACCGGTCCGTATATTCTCGGGCTTGAAACGGGTGTTGATCCGGAGAAAGCTTCAACGGTTCCTTCGTTCCCCCGAAGTCAGCTGAATGCGCTTCGCCAAAGCATTCGAACGAGTCAAAATGAACAGAACGAAAGCGAATGTATCGGCTGGCAGTGGCTCGAAACATTTACAGCGAAACGCAGCAGCGCGAGGCCCATCCGAATGCACCGCGAACCGTTACCTGCCGTTAGCCGCTGTATATTTTGAAATGAGGATAATGATGTCGATAGGCTGCTGGCAACTACGAGTCAGCTGGAGCAAAAACTATTACAAAAGATTATTGACTCGGTACATGGCACGGCAGAACTACTTGGTATAAGGTATAAACAGCAATTTCTTTTATTTGGGTGTAGCATTACACAAAGTAGTAGTCTTCGGTTATTTGAAGAATATATGGAATTGAAAATTTGGCCCCGACCAGGGCGCCCCTACAGGAAAGTGCAATAGCGCGAATGGCGGCGCGCAGGCGACCATAACGCGGAGGTTAGTAGATCCACTCCCGATGTTTGAAGCCGGAACGCGCCGCGGTTGATTTTTTCGCCCACTGCGGCGGTTTGTAGAACTTGAGAGTCTCCGGGGCCTGGGCGCCTCTCAAGGCGATGGCAGAAGTCGGTGTCGGCCCAAGAAATGCATTCGCATTTCCTCACGATTCCCTTCGGGGAGGTCGGGGCATTTTTTTCCCTTTTTTTTTCAATGGTAACGTTTGCTGACAATTTGCACAAACTACCCCCCCCCCCCGGTTTTACTTTCTTCTCAGTCCCGGCCCTTGCGGGTCTGAAGTGCGTGACAGCGGCCCGCGGGCTGAGATGAGTTTGAGACCCCTGACTTTAGTGAACGGAGCCGTTCGGAACCGCTCACTGAAGTGAACCACTTTGCCCATCTCTGGCGAGAAACCCGGCACTGCCGAGTCTACCGAAATGCGACCCTCGAAGGTGCGCCGGTCGCATGCGTGTTTGCGTCAGCCGTTTACCAATAACTGGTGCGCTATCCATCGTCAGCTCGTCGGCGATCTGCTGTGTCTGATATGGCAATCTGATTTTTTCTCAAGGTCACCTTTCATTCCAAGTTGCACGCGTAATTTCATTGTTGGCGAGATGTCGATGTGCCCGTCGTCGGCTGCACCAACTTAAGTGTTGCGCTGCTAGACATGCTGATGAAGATCCCATTCCCGGCATGGAGCATGACTAAAAAAATTCAAGGACACTTTGTACATTCCAAAGTGTGTTCGGCGAAAGCGTGTGGCCATTCCACTGATTATGCCATGTCTTTTTTCTTTTACACTCTCAGTGGGATAACACACAAACCGAATGGGTGCGTGTTTTCTTCTTTAATTTTTTACCGCGAATCGCAGCGAGACGCGAGACTCATCTTCCTCCGTTCGCATGCGTTAGTATTTTCTCGCACTTTGCGCATCGTGCAAACGCCATCCGCGTTCCAGCTCTTAAATTGACGGACCCTTTGTAAATCGGAAAGTGTATTCCGTGAACGCCTGGGTCCATTGAGACGGCGTCGGTCAGAATGATTGCAAACTCTCGGCACAGCGACGCTACGCAAGCAAAGTGCGAGCGCTATAGAGTCCGACGCGACCGGCGTCCGTCTGCGCATCCCGGCGGCCACCTGGTTCCGTGCCAGAGCTCGGATGGATGGAAGGACGGACGGACGGACATGGATGGACGGACGGACAGACGGATGGATGGACGGACGGACAAACATACAGACCGACAGACGGACAGACAGACAGACAGACAGACAGACAGACAGACAGACAGACAGACGGACGGACGGACGGACGGACGGACGTCGGACAGACACCGGACGGACGTGAGCATGAGACATTAAAGGCTTTCGCCTTAAAGATTACACCATCTCCCGCTAAAGGGAACCATGTGTAGATACGAAGCAGCGGGCGCTAAAGCTTACTCTGGCGGAGGCGTTGACGCTGGCGCTCATCGCAGCGTTGCACAGGAGAGAAACCTGGGGGGCGCAAAGCACGCAGTGATGGGCCGGTGTTTCCTACTGGAACATCCCAATCGCTGCTAATGGGCAATGAGAGACAGAAGACTCGGACTGGACACAGAGACCCGCAGTCCGCTTTTAGTTAACGCGCACGCTGCGAATTTTTAGGGGCGAAGCTCCTTATGCCGTGGGTCGTGCGTCCCCTGTAGTTTGTAGTACGTAGTAGGCACCTCGATTTTCAAGGTCCTGTGTGATGACGATGACGCTGCCATCACGGCACACCACATGGAATGTACCCACTATTCGTCATGTAGCGTCATCATCATCGCCCTTCATCATCATCATCATTTTACTAGCCACCGCGCTGCGCCTCTCGCGCAGCTCATGCGATAGCTCGAGGCGCGAGGCAGAGAGAACGAGTTCTCGTGCCTGGCGGTTCGGACGCAGGCAGCCGCCGCCGCTCCGCTTGGCTTTCTCTAATAAAGTGGCGAGAGATCGGCACGGCCTCGTCGGCCGCCTTCACGACGTCGTCTCACGTCTCCATCTCTCGCTACACGTCATAACGATGACGCTGATGACGATGACGATCGCGATGCCATACAACACATGGCATCGCGATGGTTTTTATCGTTCGACAACGCTCAGGAGAAATCTCCCACCGGCACTACCTTGCAGGTCAAGATCCAGTGCCATATATACGGGGTGGCCAGTGAACGGTTGTGCAGCGCGAGCAGTCGGTTTTTTCAACCAAGAAACTCGCTAGCAGACGCTGCCTGCGTCGGCGTCGCGAGGCGAGAGAGGGGGGAGCGTAGGAGAGGGCAAGACGCGCATGCGCAGGGGGGAGTGTGGACGCCGCTGGTAGGGATGCCTAGAGGAGAGAGGGGCAGCGTAGGAGGGAAGAGAGGGAGGGGACGCTCATGCGCAGTGAGGGTGTGGCCTCCGCCGGGAGGGGATGCCTAGAGGAGAGAGAGGTGGAGAGGAGGTTTTTAATTTTTATTTTTTTTAATGGGTTGGCGCATGCGCAGTGGGGGGTGTGGACGGACGGACGCCGGACGGACACCGGACGGACGGACGGACGTGAGCATGAGACATTAAAGGCTTTCGCCTTAAAATGGTTAGCTGGCTGCATTGCGTAATGCGATAAAAACAAAGGAAAGCAAGAAATGTATTACATCACGTACGCATGCGCTAAGCTTAACTTGCCCCCCATTTTTCCGGTAGAGGAGTCATTCTCATCTTCAAGGCGAAAACCTTAGATAGCTCGTGAATCGCAAAAATTGACCGTCGGCGTTGCGCGTCGGTGGCGTCGCCACGAGTGATGCCAAAAATCATCACGAGATGACGGCACCATGACATCATAGATGCCAACATTTGTGAATTCATCATGACGTCACCTGATAACGTGATCACATGACATCGTCGCTTGGTCAAACATGGGCTGATCACGGAGGCAGTGCAAAACCGAAGGGAAGTGCAGAAAGCTCCCAATGCCTGCGATCTTGGAGGCGGTGCTATACCCCGTTAATCCTTTATGGGCCACTATAGTTATGAACAACGCACGCCACTTATGCCGGGCGGCATCGTCGTTTCTATCACCTTCTTATAATAGGTACAAAACTTGAGCTCGCTATTGTTGAGGGCGTTGTAGAAAAAAGTTGGACCTATGAACTTCGACTTCCTGTCCCATCGGGGTGGAGCCACTGACTTTGATCTGGGGGGTGCCTCTGGCTCCCCTACGTATCAGTTCCTCAGGACTCAAATAAAGTTTTTGTCATGCCATGTCATATGTGTTCCACAGTAATATGATTGTATCTGAAAAAGTGGGAGATGTGCGTCCCCTTGACCACCGGAAGACAGTTGTTTGATTAAAAAAAAGTACTTTTAGCTCTATATGCGAATTTGCGGCTGCCTTACAAACAACGATGTACAGAGCCTGCAACCACTTACTCTCTCTCACAAAAAGGTCAACTAAATACCCTACTGTAGACACCCACTCCCTGATGGCACTCGCGCCGCTGACGTAGCACTGGCAATGTCTGCAAGTCTAAATTTTGTTCTGGAAGGGTAGGAAGCAAGCTGCGCAAAGAGGCACTGCACAATCTTTTCAGGTGAATCGGATTCTTGCTTCTTTTGCTTTGTTGGAGCACCATCTGCATCTTCTTCGTTTTGCATTTGGAACAGGATGGTGGATTGTCCCAAGATACCTAACCTGAGGAACACCAACAATCTTCTGTTCCAGACTCGCTTCCACATTTCTTGTACTTCAATGCAGCAGTTCCAATTTTCTTGTTATTGCGATAGCAATTGTATGGACACTCTCGGCTGATTTTTGCCGTCGCCGTCATGTCCCGTATATGAATATGTATATAAATAAAAGCCACGGCGAAAAATAATTCACAAAAATATTTTCCGACTTGCCGGAATCGAACGGGCGACCTCTCGTTCCTGAGCGTGCGGCGTTAACCGCTCGGCCACAGAGGCGCGCATCCCCCAGAATACTAACGGCAAACTATTTATATACACCATTTACCGCCGGTGGTACGCAGATCTCGGGGGATATATCAATGTCAGCGTGTTCTCTGCATTACCAGCGAGATGACGCGAAGGGCGCGGTCGGTGCCCCGGTCGTTACGATGCGTTCGGTCGTCAACGTGCACTTTGCCCCATGGGGCGTAGTCGCCCGGGCGCGCGCGCTCGTGCGCTTATCTACTGATGCGGGCAGTTTCTACGTCGTCTGCATTCGCCGGAGAGCTTGCCTTTAGGTTCTAGAGCGCACAAAGGTCACTTCGCTGGCTGCATATAACCCGTTCGCGAAAGGAGCGCGCAGTTCAAACACCGTAAAGTAACAACTGTGACACTTGTTAGTTCGCGCTCGTCCTTTGTATACCTGCGCATACGTTTCGTGCGTCCTTCGTGCTTGAAGAGCGCGTTAGGTGTCGAGCTGCGAATGTTAGTTCGCGCTCATCTTGTGTGTGTTCCTTTCGTACGTCCTCTGTTCTTGAGTGGCGCGCTGCACTTTTCGATTTGCTTGCCGTTCTTCGCGTGACATTTCAAGTTAATGCTATCGCATTCATTGCTTCGCCCTTGCGGCGAAACTGTGACTTTTTAAATAATCGCCCACTAATTAGTTCTCTTCGAATTACTCACTGGAACCACAGGCACTCTAAAGGTGTATGACGAGACTACTGGATGAATGGATTGACGACCTGCGGCATCCAGCATATAGTAACACATCTCGAGCTAGTTGGTTTTGCATACCGAGGCGAAAACAGCGCGCCCTTGACGAGGAGGGACAAGACACAGGCGCCCTGTGTCTTTCCTCGGTCCGTCCTCGTTAAGTGCGCGGTGTTTTCGCCTCGGCAGAATACAATAGAATACAGAGGACCATCGTTTCTCCCACCTACATCGCTTTTAGTCGAAGCGGTCTACCCCGCCTATGTACTTGTAGTCAAATATAACTTTAGGGCTAGGCACACCTATCTTAGAACCGTTAAATAGTGTACAATCAACTAGCTCGCAGGGGTCATGAGAGTTGGATATCATGATGACATTTCTGTTGTATTTCCATTGGTAGGCTGACACCTGCCCCTTTGCCCTCTAGAGTACGGTACTTTCACGTCAATGGGGGCGTTATGCACAGCGACTTTTGCTTCAGCATCGGCAAGCCCGATGCATACCAGTCCACGTTGTCCAGGGACCCATTCCAATATGATTGAGCGACCATTTCTCTGCGTAAGGTTTAATGCTTTAATGATTTCTACAGCTAATGTAAAATCTTGTCCACTTCTTGAGCAAGACTCAACGGCTTGCAAAGCGTATTTTGCGTAAGATAGTATCGTTCATTTACGTGGTGCTCTTTTGGACACAAACTGGATGGCTTACCTTATTGCAACAAGTTCTGCAGCTGTTGACGACTTGTGGTGTAACTTGTACTTCCGGGAGGAACCCAAATTACGGATCACGAAGGCCGCGGTCGAACCGCACTTAGTCAAAGATCTATCGGCGTATATATAGAGAGACTCGTCGTTTCGTTGAGCCAAATGTGCCAACGTGACTTGCTTGATGGCAGAACAAACAACACATCGCTTTTTCATAATCCCAGGTTTATCAAGGGACACAAATGGTCTGTTCAGCGTCCACTGTGACACTTCGGAGATGATGACAGGTGCAAAGTCTGAAGGAATGACGTGCCTGTGTGTATCTAGGCATCGTGTGTAGGTGCAGCAGCTGGTCGGTCTGTCTGTAGCGATGACAAGGGATGGTTTGCCTGTCGGGTCAGCAGACAAAGGTGAACTCGAAGAGTTTCTTAAGATATGGAAACTTCAGCGGGGTCTGTACGTGACTCCTGTATGGTGCCAGAGGTTGATGTACACCTGGGTAGCCCTAGGCACATTCGCAGCGCTCGCGCATGCAGGCTCTCCAAAGTACGAATGCATTTTGCACGCATACTCGAAAGCACAGGTGAGCTGTACCGTCATAGCCAACGAACTGCAGGACGGCGGCACAACTGCGGCACAACTGCAGGAGGCGTTTCTGAAAAGCACCCCTGCTTTGTCCGGCCACAACCCGAACAACGCCTATAAAAGTAACAAGTTTGGTCAGTAGCGCAGCGACATGGTTCGTCTCAGAGAGGCTGCGGTAACGGTTCGGCTGAGAGAGGCTACCTAAGTAACGGTAGTGCGTGACTGCAGAAATCCCTCTATCGTCGTGAAAAAACGGGTGCCGCGTCATTGATTTCTTTGTGAACGTCATTGCAGCACATTTTGTTATTGAAAGTTGCAGGCTTTGACGGCGCATTCACTTTAAGTTTACTCATGTCACGTGGTGTAGTCTTGCTCGCAGTTATGAACGTGTTCCTTCAAATGCCTATATGCATACATTGCCCTCGTGGGCGCTGATTTTGACAACGTTAGGGAGCTCAGCTGCAAGACTAATGAGCGTGATGTTGAAAAGTATGGGGCTGAGGACCGGGCCTTGTGGGACTCCACGGCTTACGTCGCGCAGGCCCCTGTCGCCGTCAGGCGTCGACGTGAAAATGGTACGTGACCCAAGATAACTGACTATCCACGCGTGAAGGCGCCCTCCTACGCGCATCAAGCGTATCGAGGATGGCCTCATGAAGGACGCTGTCTTACGCCCCCTTATTGTCCAAGAAGATTGCTCCTACTAATCACCGACGTTGTCTTTCTTTTAGACAGACTAAACTAGATCTACGACGCCGTCTATTGATCATCGACCCCTGCAGAAGCCATTCACAAAGTATGGCAAGATGACATTATTCTCCAACAACCATTCCGACCTTGTCAGCACCATGCGTTCCATTACTTTGCCTTCACAACTGGCTATGGCAATTTGCCTATACGAGGAAAGTTCGTATGAGTACTTGCCTGGTTTCAGCAAGGCCACTATATGGCTGCAGTTCCAGCTGTCTGGAACTCTTGCCGTGTCCTACGTAGAGTTGTAGAAAGACAAAAGAGCTTTCCGCGCCTCCTGGCTAAGGTGACAGAGAGCCGAATCGGTGATCCGATCAGGTCCTGACGCGAACGAAATTCGGGAGGCAGCAATTGCAGCGTCGAGCTCGTGCATAGTAAACAGCAAGTCGAGGCTATCGTTACAAGGTGGTGGTGAGGCGCTGTTGGAAAGTGATACCGGTGAGGAAGACGGGCCTACCAGCAATTTGCAAAAAAATATATATATATCTGCTGCTATATCTACTTTACCTCAGGCTTGCTTTACTGCTACAGGTCGGTAAGGAAACAAAGTGTTCCGTAGGTGTCTCAAGGCCCCGTGCAACCTCACATACACGCGACCGCGGCTTCCTGGAGTGCAGACAACCATAGAATGCAGACAACCGTTGTCTTTCGTGTTCAGCGAGGTGTAGTATATGCCGCAGGGCTCGGCGAGATGCAGAGAAGTCTGATGGCGGTATCGTCCTCGTATGCTTTCTCTCTGTACGGTGACGGATTGCACGAAGGTGTTCGTATTGTGCGTCTACCTGCGACCTTGGTTTTGACACATTGACATGCCCTGTATTTGCACTTAAGGCTGATGCGGTAAAACTCTATATTTCAGAAATATATTGAATGTTGCCACTCTGCGAGTCCATCGAGAATTGGAATTCTCGCCAGTCCACACTTCGCACAGAAGGGGAAGCCGAACGGCGCAATCCTTTCAATTATACGTATGTATGCTGGGAGATGGTAGCGGCTTTTAGCTTGCACGTATACTTCTTTACGTTACCGTGTTACCGGATACCGCAAGGAATCTGCGCATGTACAGGCCTTTGCGGATCGTAGACTTTTACGGAACGTAAACTACTCGCCGGATAGACTTTACGTTTACTGTCCTATCTCGCAAATAAACCTTCGTTCGTGGGTACTCGCGATGTCCGCTTCACGGAGACTCCAGCCGCCGATTCACATTAAGCTGAAATGCGAGTGGTCACCTTATTTCCGCCTGATTACCCAAGCTAGAGTGACCTATAATACCCAAGCCGTAAACGTGACGGGCCTAAAGCCCTTGACAGGCTGGATATGTATCTAGCGGGGCCAAGATGAACCAGGCAGGCAAAAAATTGTTATGCAGAAACATCTTTACTTCTGGTGTAAATGCCTCGCAGCGGCATTATTACGAATAAGTTAGCTTTTTAATCAAGCTAAAAGACCGTAACATTTTGTTAAAGAATGCGTTCCGGTAACACGGTAACGTTAAAAAAAATGCCCCCCACCTCCCCGAAGGGAATCGTGAGGAAATGCGAATGCACCGATTTCTGCCATCGCCTTGAGAGGCGCCCAGCCAGCGAACGGTCGAGAGTGAGGCGCGAGCGGACGGGAGAGTGGGGCGCAGGGAGGAGAGAGAGCGAACGGCGAGAGAAGGAGCGGCGAAGAACTGCACCTACCCTCTCCTAAACTCTCTCGCACCACATGCTCCGGTTGCTAGGGCCGAGGATAAGCGCGCGCGCCCGCAGCTGTTGCTATGGGAGAGGGAGTGAGAGCGGAGAGATAACACCTGCCGGCGCGCGGACACCTTCTCAACCTATCCTCCTCCTCCTCCTCCTCCGCGGACAACGCCGGACAACGCCGCCTGACATAGCCCGACTAAGAAATGCATTCGCATTTAAAAGTATATGTACAAGCTAAAAGCGCCTGGTCACTTCCGTGTGTTTCCAAGTCTACACATTAATATGTAGTTGATAAGAGTCGTAGACACGAAACAAACGTCCAGACAGTTGCTGTACGATGCGCCTCCAAGGAAGGTAGGTGGTCCATCGTTGACGGACTTCAGGCCCTGATTCAGTACAAGATCAGCAATGCCCCTGCCGCGGCTGTTCATTGAAGCACAGCCCCACATGGAATGTTGCGCGCTCAAATCCAGAACTAATCGATGTGGACCTGGGCAAGCTTGGAGCACCGATAAAAGGTTAGAGCAGCCCGCGTGGTTTCTGGGGGGGAATGAATATATCCAGCGATTTCAGATCGTGAACGCTGCTTGGTTATCACAGTGAAGCATATATATACATTTCAAGCATCAGCCACGTCATGCTTCTCGTACGTTAAGCCACAAAGAATACCGATCAACACTTCGGTCGTCGCGAGACCACTGTGGCACGTATCCGTATATCCGAAAAGGCGACTTCATATTTGGCTCGCATATAACAAGCAGAGAGAATTGGTGTTTAGACAGCCGTTGTCGAAAGTCAGACAACCGGCTTCACAAACCTCTTGTATTCCGCGGCTTTATAGCAGATCCACCTACTCGTTCTTCGAATGTATTCGACGTCGTGGTCTATGGAAGCGCTATTAAGAGCGGTTCCAGCACGTTGAGGATGCGCACTGCTGCCTTCGCGCCCGGCGTCTGTAGTTCGCACAGAATTCTGCGAATGGACTTCAGCGAGTTCTTAAGTGTAGTATGAGTATATTGAGTCTTGCGTATCGTTATGAGGCACCTTTAGAGTTGCAGCCCATGATGTGGTCTTTCCTATTGCTCCAGAAGATAGCGAAGGCCATTGAGCATCAGATGCATCGGCGGGCATCACTGGCCCTGACCCACGTTGTGCATTCATTGGGTGTGGTGCACTCGAAATCGGTGTTTCGACCTTATGTAGCGCAAGCATGTGTTCATCTTGGGCTGTAGACGATCTATCAGTCCCATGGACACTGAGGTTCCGCTGGCGCCGGCGCTTGCGATCAGCGTCTATGACGGCGGATGAATGAGTCAGCTTCACTGAGTGTCGAGTTGTCCCTCACCATCTTCCGAAGGGTACGAATTTCCTCTTTTATCTTTGGGCAGTCCCTTGCTGTCACTTGATGTGCACCAGAACATTTTGGGCACTTCAATGAAGCAGCAGCAGCATCGCAGTTGTGAACTTTATGACGCCCGCCGCACCGTTGGAAAGTAATCTCACCTTTGCACACCGCGCTTAGATGTACGAGCTTGCAGCACTTGTGACACTGCAAGGACCGTGGCACGTAAAGGCGCACAGGATGTCTGACGTATCCGACCTTATCGTGGCAAAGTGTTAGAGTCAAACACAAGTTTCATGCGGCGAGACTGCCCGAAGCGGCGGATATTCTCGACTCTGACGGTCGACGTTACAAGTCTATGGAGGTCAGCGTCAGCGATTTCAATGTCCACGTCGTTTGTGACACCAGTCGTTGTTCATTTCGCGTAAGCAAGGAACGAGTGAGCGCACTGAGATGCTTCCCAGTTGCTTGGCGGCCTTTAGTCGCTCGAGAATAGTCTTGTTTTTTGACATCAGACTATTGATGTTTCACATCAATAGTCTTGTTTTTCCTGTCATTTATGCAAATTTCATTCACTTGCGCGGTGCGATTCGCTCAGAATCTTCACTTAATGACTGCCTGTTAAGTCACTTAAAAACAGCGCTAAAGACGGAGGACAAGTAAAAGAAGGTCCTCCGTCTTTAGCGCTGTTTTTAAGTGAATTATGTCTTACCAACTCGCCCAAGCCACCACGTAGCTGCCTGTTAAGCTTGTTCAAGTTGTCTGCTGTTGAGCTAGGCGCATTAGAGATAGTGAAACATTGCTTGTCATTATCCAGCACCGGCTGCGAGTCCCTTGAAGAGGACGTCTTTCGAAGCTTTCGCTTCAACCGGCGGGAGGTGAACGTCGCGAAATCAGCCTCCGATTCCATATCTTCCACGGAACATCTGTGGTTGGGGTCACAAGGAACGGATGCGACGGCACGGTCACTCACCTTCGGTCTATCAGGAGGCACACGGCTGGGGCCCGCTGTCTCGTTGGGGTGATGGTCCCCCCCATCACGAAGGATGACGTCTTCGGTTTCGCTCCGGCAGTGCGGGAATAGTTTGGTTCAATGAAACGTATTGACCGATTTTGTACTGGCTCGGTGATTGTCGTTAATTAGATGCGAAGCAGCTTATGGCGGAGTTCAATCCGGTGGTGTGCGTCCTGACCAGCCCTACTGCGCATGCGCAAACCCTCTCCACACAACTCCTCTCCTACGCTCCCCCCTCTCTCTTCTCTAGTCATCCCTACCCGCGGCGTCCACACCCCCCACTGCGCATGCGCGTCCCCTCTCCCTCTCTCTCCTCTCCTACGCTTTCCCCCTCTCTCGCCTCGCAACGCAGACACAGGCAGCGTCTGCTAGCGAGTTTCTTGATTGAAAAAATTGACTGCTCACGCTGCCCAACCGTTCACTGGCGACCGATTTCTAACTGCCTTTGAGAATAAAATGCGAATTCCAGGTCATGTGCTGCGCTATAGTGTTCGGCGTACATGTCCTCAAGAACCTCGACTACCGAACGGCTGCGTTTTCTCTCCACGCTGAAAAAGTGTTGCAGGGCCCCTTTAAATCATCTTTAAGGAAAAAAGTTGGCGGTACATGACTTGGGGCATCGCGCTTTATCTTGTTTGTAATTGCAATACGAGACATCTGTTATTTAGGTAACGAAACAATTGAATTCGTTCCATATCTTCGAAAGCTGTCACACGGTATCTGAAACCTAGCCAGTCTTGCCAGGGCTTGTGCTGGGCCTAGTGAGGTACCGCCACACCTCAGATGATCCTCTCGTACCACTTCTCGTAAATCCTTCGCGCCTCATCTCACCAGTGCTTCGCGCCACAAGAATTCCGTCAAATTCCTGGTACATTTTTCATATTGGTGAAGCGCAGCACACTGATCATACAGCAGGAAAAGTGTACTTACACGTAGGTACTGCCAATTTTTAATCACAAGTTTCTAGCTTCGAATTTTGATCGATGAATGCTAAGCACTTAAATTTAAGTTTGGTCCGCCTCGGTGGAACAGTGGATATGGTGCTGGGCTGCTGACCCGAAGGTCGAGGGTTCGATCCCGGCCGCGGCTGTAGTATTTCTATGCAGGCGATATGGTAGAGGCCCGTGTACTGTGCGATGTCAGTGCACGTTGAAGAATACCAGATGGTCGAAATTTCCGGAACTTTCCACTACGGCGTCTCTCATAATCATATCGTGGTTTTCGGACGTAAAACCCCAGATATTATTATTATTATTATCATCATTAAATTTCAATTTGCATTGATACACTCTGCTGTCATGGTAGCCAATCGGCGGTGTCTCGGAAAACCATGAAACGACGTTGAGCAGGCATCAATTGGGTGGCCCCAACTCCATTCGTCTGTGTGCAGTGTGATCAAAAAGTGACCGGCAAGGTAAGAACATGGACAATCAATTGCGCGCGTCCTGGGATTTGTCTTCGTATTCTCAGGTTCGCACCTACGGCGTATTATCTGAACGATTTCAAATTTATTTTACATTTTTCTCGGCGACTAATGGACTCGAAATCAATAACCGCAATGCATCACACATGTGCGCATATTAAATAGGACAGCTTTGTTATGGGTTGAAACATACATTTTCTAGCGTGCAACATTTCGTTCGTTTGTTTTCTTTAGGCAAACGTATATTGGCAAGAGTTCAGTGTACTATATTAAAAAATTATGAAACCTCCTGGAAACGCCCCTACCACGAAACGATAGCCGGATATTTATTGCACACGTAGCGTATTCTTCGACGTAGGTAGCGTACATTCACCCAGCTTGTTTTTGTTACAAACTGCCAAGGGCCGGCTCGATCGATGGGAAACACTTGAATCGATTTTCAGCGCAAGAGATGGGACCTGGAAAAGTTGATTGTGTGGAACTCGGTTATTAATTTTCGCCTGCACTTTCAGATATATTTATATAGAGAATTTTACTGTTGTCTCATATGTTACCGCTGCCGCGGAGTCCCATGGTGTTGTGATGAATGAAGTGCGGCATTACTCATCAAATGGCGTCCTTTTCATGACTCATAGAAATAGCGTACATTGACTCAGCCAGTCGTTGCACGTTCACTTGAGAGGCATGGCGCGAACGTCCGTGCTCTTCACCGTCTCTTCCGCACTTAACATTTACGCCATCTATCTGTGCGCGCTTTTGAATTCTAAGGACGTGTACTGCAACACAGGCCTAGAATTACTGGACGTTGTTCAAGCGTTAGCACCGAAAGAAGTGGAGGTTGCACTGGTGTCCTTCAATCCACGTCCCAGCCGATTACACAACGAACGATCGCAGATGCTGCCTATCAAGAAGACCACGTGGCATTTTATGATCGAAAATTCAGGCCATTTCTCACAAGAAATGCGAAACATAGAAAGATGACCGTAGCAATTGTAACTGATCTTCATTATAGATGGGAGCTTCTTCAAGTGCTCATTCTATCTAATGACATCTACTACGGTGGTGTGCATTGGATTTTAGTCCGAGACATCTACGAGATGAAACAAGAAATCTATAAATACCATAAGACGTTCCCTGCTATCATGCTATCAGTGCTGGGTCTCTCAGGTAATGCTGTGACCAACGCCCTCATTTACTCATCCTCACGAAGGCGGTCGCGTGTTCGTCGGGTCACAGGAGCTTCCCAAAATGATCTCTTCGTCAGAGTTACCATGGAGAAAAAAGCAACAGCAATTTTCCGGCAATGTGTTACGGCTCGGTTGCGTGTACCTGTCCAGGTATGAAAACAAAAACACATTTGCCCTGAACCCTTCCTTCTGCCACAGACCGCTCAATACACTCTTTCTCCGCCTCTTGGCACACAAGAACTTGTCGCTCACATACCGTCGGTTCTACGGGTATGAACGCGCACGTTGTCCGCACTCTTTGAGAGGAAAATAGACCTTGTCGTAATGAAGACGAACCTTGAAAGCGTGTTCAATACTCTATTGTCATACGCAGACGTAGACATTGCGTACAACACATTCTACGCCAGGGCCAACGATACCTAGAGTAATTTCTGTCTTCGATGTTCTCTCGTACTCCACAGTGGGTGTCTCCCTGACAGTCACCTGCATGGTAGTCTGTGCCGTAGTGTTGGCATCTCTCAGCGGCATTCAAAGATTCCGAAAACCTGGCTGTCAACTTCGCTCGTGAAGCAATGTTTCTTTTAGCCGCGCTCCTGGCCACTGCACTGCCGGAGTCGCAGAACCAGGCACACGGGAGGATCCGCCGTCTTCTGTACTTCATCTGGTTTTTGTCCATCCTGTCACTGTCTGTTTACATTCGCGGTGAGATTACTGCTTTGGTCACGGTTACGGGACCTGCGGATCACTTGGACACACTGGATGAGCTGGAGTCTGCCTTGGACAGGCGCACTGTCGCGCCCTGTGTTGTTGAAGGCACATCGACGAAGGGAATTTTAGCACGTTCCAATCAGAAGAGTTCGAGCTCTTTGCTAAGGAAGCTCAACGCAGCGTACTGGCGTGAATCGGGTGATTCACCTGTGGTACAAACGCCAATAGAGTGCCTTTTCCGTGCTGGAAGAGCCGACCGTGTGTGCTTCTTGGCCGCATCAGCAGGACTGCCTTTGTGGAACATGTGGCCAGAGGCGTTCGCCAATTTCAAGAGCCCTTCACTATGGTACTGGATGGCTTTCCCGTTCGACACGGCTATTCTCTTTTGCCAGCACTGAGGAAAGTTTTTCTTCGCCGTAAGGGAGGCCGGTTTTCTGAGCAGTATCGTGAATTTCTGTAACTATGACGCTGGAGCGCTAATCGAGGTTAGAATTGAGCTGCAGCAGTTTATTATGCATTACTTCGCATTGCAGCTTGTTTCATTGTTTGTCTTCGCGGTTGAATGCCTTGTTCATTTCACGTTTGTAAATTACTCGGCAGGATGGTTCCGCCGCTTCAGATTGCGAAACGCAGCATAAGAGAAGCGGAAGCTGAACTGAAAGATCATCAAAGGGAGTAATCACATAGAAAAAGCATTATTTTTATAGAGCTTATCTTACTTTGTGCAGATGCGTCACCTTTCATATTCCTTATGAATCTTTAATATTTTTGATCACATATCCAGACCTTTTAAGTGGCCTGCGGTGTATAAAAAACGCAAGACGACTGGTTTTTCTGAAGATAGGTTACATAGCGTCAGTGTTTCGTTCACATATTTTGTTTGTTCCCCTCTGTTAACGTTCAATGTTCTTAAATCTTGTAGCCAAACACGTTAGTTCAACCTACACTTCTACACGGTGTAGCTTAATGTGTCATCAGGGGTGTAGCGAAAAAGTTTTTCGTAAAGGGAGGGGAGGGAGGTGTGGGCTTACCAGCCTTTAGGCATGTTCGCGCATTTTTTTTTTGTTTGTGTGCAAGCATATACACCTGCAAGTATATACACGAGGCATAAAGCCATCGCGGTCGTGTCCCAATGTCATCCGCCCTCTCCCTCACTCGATGGAAATGAATATGAGTTAGGCTTCGGATACGAAAAAGTAATGGGAGTAAGGTGGTGAATGCTCTACGTTTTCAGCTACGGGTGAGGAAAAAGGCGCTGACAATGTAAGCCAAAATGAGGAACTCGTGATTAATTTTACTCGCGTGGAGAGGCGTCAGACCGCACGCGTGATGAACTTCATATTTAAAGTGTGAATGCGTGCTTTATTTAATGCGGTATTTCACATTTAAAGGTGTGAGAGCGTGATTTATTTTTAGTATCTTTCACAAAGTACTGTTGTATCACCCGCTCCAACGGGAGAGGAATATGGCCACTTTTGGACGAAATAACTATAAATCCCTCAAATAGGTCTGAGAAGCACTGGCACAGAGCACTTGTGTTAACTAGATATTCACCAACTCATACAGCTATCGCATGCGACTTGCGCCACAAACACCACATATCATCTCTCGCATGCGTATGGCTGATTCCCGCCTCTGCGACAGCCAGGGGCTCCGGAAGTATACATATATGATGTGTGGGGGGCGACGACATCTGTGGGCTGATGTCGCATCGTGTATATATATATATATATATATATATATATATATATATATATATATATATATATATATATATATATATATATATATATATATATATATGTGTGTGTGTGTGTGTGTGTGTGTGTGTGTGTGTGTGTGTGCGCGCGCGCACAACCTTAACAAGAAAACAACGCTTTGTGGGGAAATTTATCACGAATGAGGACGAGGTTTCCTGTTACCAATATGACGCTGACTGCTTGGTGAAACTATTTTCTGAAGTTTTTCTAGGCTACCGCGAGAATAGACATTCCTTTCTGGTTTGCTCACAGCATCCTCAGTCTTTTTTTTAAAGACGATAGTCTTTCTTGCGATACTTCAACGCAGAAATTTTGGTCTTTCTATCTGTCTGTCTGTCTGTCACCCGATTCAGCCACCCGGCCAATTTGAACCACTTGCTGAACGCCCAGCCATCTTGAACAGGCGTTTGCGTTCATACTCATTGTCGATCAAAAAGCAAATATTACGCATATCTGAGGCGCAACATCAATACATAAGTAGTAGGTGGTGTGTTCCTTTACAAAAAATACATAAATACGTTATTCTAAAGACCCTAGTGTTTCTTAGGCTGCGCTCAAAATGCGATGCTATGCACGAAAAAGCCCTCGGCCGACGATATGGTGCTGCCGCTGGCGGTGGCCCCGGGTTCTGCGCAAGCTCATGTTTCTCGACGCCACTGCCAGATGGCGTCCATATCTCACGCAGCGCCTCCTCTATTTTTTTTTCTTTTGTTTTGTGCCTCACACGGAGTCTATATCGACCAGACCACGGTGATACCATCTAATGAAGCCACCATAACACGTATACGTGAAACATCAAACGTGAAATCTTGAGCTCTATTAGCAGAAAAGGAAGTATCGTCGTACCTTACCGCGTCATTGAAGCCGACACTGAAGTCGATGTTCTCTGTCCGCCTTCTCTTCCGCGGTAGTGGGTAAAACATGGGCAATTAATGCGTTCTTTTGTAACTTTCCTGCTTAGGCGTCTGATACGCACAGCCAATTGAGGACCTTAATGGGACTCTAACGATAAATATGAAGTTCAGCTGAAATGAACAGGGGCAATAAAAATGCGTGCAGCAGGCCCGTAGCCAGAAATTTTTTTCGGGGGGGGGGGGGGGGGCACCTGTTCAAAACCTTAAAAACCACCTATTTTCATTATTTATTCTCGGTAAAACACACCCCCTCCATCCGAATTTCGGGGGGGGGGGGGGAGCCGGGACCCCTAGCCCCCCCCCTTCCCCCCCTGGCTACGGGCCCGGGCGTGCAGTTTTGGCTGGGTGTGAAGAGATGACTTATTAGTGGAGATATTTGTAAGCAAAGGCGGAATATCTCCCAATCAATTTCTCTCGCCCCGGACTCGGTGCTGAAGCGATGTCGTCACGAATCTTATTGCTCTCAGCGAATTATAGAAGGCGCCATGGTGCATCAGCCCGTGTGAAAATGGCCGCTGCATAGCTGGGGCTTTCGTGATTGCTGCGATGGATGTGGTTGCAGACTTTGAACCTCACAGCGAAGATCTCGCCATGGAATCAGGATTGCATTTCAGGGGGGTCTGAAATGAGCAACCGTGCTCTCGCGGCAGCTCTTTCTGCGTATGTATATGGCAGCAACCGACGGAAAGCGAAGCCTCGTTTTCGTCGACAGCATGCTAGGCGTCCATTTGAAGAAACACTGTTTATGTACACGCGTATTTCATTTTGTGTTTTGATTAATGGCGATTTCCTTTGGGATAACTGGAGCAGAGGCCCCGTGCAGTGAGGAGAGGCAAGGCAGAGCAGTGAGAGAGGGACCGTGCAGGGCCACTCAATCCGCCCGTGGAATTCGGCACGCATCCGAAGAGCAGGAGGGAGGGTGCCAATGAGGAGAAATGGGCCATGTTATTAAAACCAACGAAGCACCATAGTTCTCTGCGGGACAGCGGCTGAACACGTGTTAAATCCGATGTAGAATAGAACGACGTCAACATCACTGCGGTCGAACTGCACCTAGCAGCCGCCGTTACCACCGCGCTCACCGGCTGGAGCAAAATAAAAACGAGTGAAGAGGGTACCACAGTGAATAGCTTTTGACGAATCGCGGCCGGACTGTGTTTGGGACCATTACGAGAAAGTACATATATGCTTCATTTTTTCGCTATATATTTTCTCGCTTGCTAAAGCTCAGTTCACATTAAGAATGGCATGAATGTGATCGAAATAAGATAATTTGACATTACAGTACTACTTTGTGTATCTTTTTAGTGTTATTGTGCACGAGGCTCCAGTTTCGCTCGGTCATTATGCTCCAGTTGTGCTCCGTTATGCTCTATTGTGCTCCAGTTTCACTACGGTCATTATGTGTGGAAGAATCAAAGTAGTCTGGGCCGAACCGGAAGAAATCGAACATTTCAAGCCATAAATTCAGTGGCGAAGCTAGTAGGAGGTTTGGGGGGGGTGCATTCTCCACCACCCTGAAATTATTACATTCTGTATGTGTATATACGCGCACCCATACAAACACAAGCAAGAACATAAATAAAGGGACGTCAGAACCCCTTAACGAAGTTTCTGGGTACGCCCCGGGTAGGTTCATGGTTAAAATCATGCTTATGTGGGATGAGGCATACACCGACCTTTTTTATCTCATTGCTTTTCATGGTCTTGGATTGGAGCAAAGAAAGAGGGAAAGAACGAGAGGCGTCCTAAAGTCGTGGCGCCGAGACGTGCTCGTGCAAGAGCTGCACACTAGAGAGCCAGCCTTTGCCTCCTGAGAACCACTTCAGGACGAAAGGCACGTTGAACCAGGCGAAAGCAAGCAGTGCTGCTTACGCAGACAAAGCACCGACAAATAGAATCTCAGAAGTCACAGACTTCCAGAACATTCTGCCTCGTTTGTTGAAAGAAGGGAGTGCCCTTGAACTAGTCAAAAGTGTCCAGGAAAAAGAAGGCGAGGGAATGGGGTGTTGGAACAGTAGTGCGGGGGCATGCCCCCACTGGTACCGAACCTGTGGGGGCGACGGCCCCCACTGCCCCCCCCGGTTCCGGAGCCCCTGGCGACAGCTACAAATGTGAGGAGGCTATCGATCGCCTCTTGTACTGCTTTCCATAACCATGCGCACGCATGCTTATGGACGGCGTCCGGGTGGGCGACTAGGGTCTCTGATCTCTTAAGGAGGGCGCCAAATCAAACGCATGTCTTCAATCAATCGCGCCGGTTTCGCCAGTGGCTTATCTGCGTGGTTATGGTCATACCAACTTTCCACAATAATAGCAGGCGAGGACCATTGGCATTCCAAGAACGCTTTTCTTCCTTCGTTTACCTTTTGGGAATGCCGGGAATCGAGGGCACGGTATTGTGAGCAGCACGTGACTGCTTCATTTTGACTTGTACATCATTTGTGAAGCTTGTTCCCTTTCGGACCCTTCCAGTTGTGTGCGGGAGGGGGGGGGGGCTGAGGCAAAACCTCAAACCCCCCCCCCCCCCCCCCCCAATAGACAACCCCACATCCGACTATGCCAGTGTCCCTTATTTGACGCTCCCGTGTGTCTTGGAAAACTTCCTGCGCCACTTACAGAAGAAACGATCTTCGGAGCCTGGCCTCACAGCTCACCAGTCGGGCAATCTACACGAGCCCTCCTGTGGTTCTTGAAGGAAACGGAACTAAACGATTGACATTACGCTGTACTGTACATCCGCGTTGTGACTTCTGTTCACTCATGCTTTGCATCTTTGTCTATTTCAACCCCAAGCCATCCCCATTCTCATGTGTATGGTTTCAATATACACATCCCTGCTTCATCTCTTGAAATGAGGATGCATGTCTGCAGCACAACCCATCTTGAGTGATGTTTTTATCAAGGCTGTATTCTCTAGTAATGTCTACAAGTGCTCCGAAAGGACAAAAGTTGTACTGCGATGTTCACTGCTCTGTGTGTTGTGAATTGACGAATGAATAAACGTATCATTTTGCTGCTTAGTTGAAGAAAATGTGTGCGTTGTAATTTTTCGTGCGTTTACACCAAATGTGCAGTTTTTTGAAAGTGTTATAGGGCACATTAACGAGCATTTTAAGGCATGAAATGTATAAATACGCTGCACCAAGGTTTTGATATGAAAGGCCACTGGAATGAGTAATAATTTTCTCAAAGGTGTGAGAGCTAAAGCACGCCGTTTTGCTTGTACGTAGAATGAAGCCAAAATCAGGTACAGCAACGTGTGCCTATTGACCAACACCGCGGGAACGAAGTTGACGCAAGGAGTAACCTCTCGAATCACGTTCGTGTGGAAAAAATAGGGTGTAATTTACAGTGCGTGACATTGATTTGGCAGGATCACTACAAAATAAAACGCTATGATTAGAAGAAATTCAAGCAACCCTAATGCGAGGCTTAGGCGTTGGAGAGTGGCAATCGCACTGGCAGTGTTGGTAAACTTGTGATGAACTTCGTGTTCCCAGTTGACAGCGTGCCACGGTAGTTGCACAGTGCTCGGTCGCGGCATTGGGCGCACGACGTGTTTTTTTTTTTTCCCTGTCATCGTCCTTGTACTGGTGAAGTCGTGTGTTAAAGTTGCCGAGTCCTCCCACGTAGACGTAAGGACAGTCCGCGGGCGGCATTACGCACAAAACACACGAGAAATTTTCATTTTAGGGAGGGTCGTTTACACGTACGAGTTCATGCCGCACCTTCCGGAGTGGAACGCGCGCAGCCTGCACGTTATAAGACGATCGAAGGAGCTGGTTTACACCCGGTATATATGGCATCGCAGGCCGTCTGTGTGTGTGTCCAGGCAGGGTGGGTACAGCACGAGTCAGCTGACGTCCTGCTGAGTCCTGCTCAGGGTGCCCGCACGCCACCGGCTCCTGCCGCGCGAGATCATTGTCACACGCATGCTCTTCCCCTCCTTTGAAAAGCTTTTCCGCCCGACGAAGGAAAAAGCGCACAAATGACCTCTTTTCGAAGGAGGGTGCAGCGATCTGTAGTTTAGGTAGCGACCGGTCTGTGTTTGCTTTCTAATCCGCTTGAAGGACAAGCCTGGGCCATCACGTTTCACGAGAGCGTCGAAAAATGGTAGCTGCGTGGCCCTCACATTGCGTTTCTACATTGAATTTTATGGCTGCAGGCACAGTGTTCAGGTAAACCGGGAATATAGGTAGAGCCTCTGCCGTTGCAAGGCACTGAAACAGTCGTCGACGTAACTTAGAAAGACTTTTAGTTTGGTCGTAAATGAGGACAGTCTCTGAGCTTCGATTGTCCATTGTTACGTGAGCAACATTTACCAAAAATCGACGCACCCGTCACCACACCATCGACTTGCCAGTAAAATTTCTAGGTCGTTTACTTCGATGGGAGATCTGTCAGGGAGTGTCGGGTCCTTGTCGAGGGTGGGGACGCACACATCTATGCCCATGTCTATGGATATATTCGTGAGCAGTGTGAACAATGACACTGCGTCGAGAGAAACTAAGGCTTCATCCGGCTCGACTACTCTTTCGTTGACCTTTTCGATGAAGTCGTACGTGTTGCATAGGTGGGTAGCACCTCTGCCTACCAGTGGCGAGATGACATTTTTAAGAAACTTTGACAGCTTGTGGAGATGATAGCGTGTGAAGTCCAGTACGGGGCGCCGTGGTTAATCGGTCTTGTGTACATTTGGTAGTACGTGTATAGCTGGAGCTGATCCATTGTGGCAAAGTAATATGTGATAAAGGTGTTTGTGTTGAGGCAGAAGCACGCGCAAGACGTCTGCCAGCAGTTTTTGCAAGCCCCTATGTAGCTTAGGAGTAGGGTTCCTTGCAACTGCAGCGTTCGTTTGGGTGCCACTCAGCAAGAAGTGCAATTTTTATATGTATGTACAGGCGCTCCCTCAATGATTCAGAACGCCGGACACAAAGCCACTTTTCGGTGGAGCGCTCTGGCGGATAAATGCAGGGAAGGTCAGCTCATGCGCTGTTTCCCAGCGAGGAAGTTTTTCTCGGTAGTGGATCTAGGCTGGCGTTGTTTCGCTCCTAAAGGGTAGCGCTAGGTGCCCTTTGGCGTTTCGACAAGGAGGGCTACACGGATCCGGGCCTGTAGCATACTACGTACCGTAATCTATAGATATAAAAGCTTGTCGATTCTTTGCGGCGCGTTCTTGCCATGATTTGCATTCATTCTGACAGACTACCGGCGGGTGAGGTTCCATGGCTACCAGGCCGTTGCTGCCTTTTTTTCCAACCATGTTAGCCCCTTCTGCAAAATTGTAGTTCTTGCTAAATTCTCTCCACATTCGCTTTACAACTACTTTGATAATACGAGGACAATTCGGACTATTGCATGACCACTTCCCTAACAGGTTGGTCTACGATAGCGGCAACGAAAGAGATTTTAAGTTCGTGAAGGCCACTTTCATACAGAGGAAATGACTTCATGCATACTCTAATCAGCTCTACACGACTCTACAGTCTTTCGTTTGCGCGCCACATTACGTACGTGGTTCACGTATATTTGCGCCCGAATCAATTACGGCATCTGGCCGCTTGATAGTGAGTATTCTTACATTTTGAGCGCGCGTCATCGTTTACTTGCGGAGAGGCCGAGTTTCTTTTGTCCGTAGGGAGTATACAACGCCAATCAAGGGTAGGCTGTGTCAGCTGAACGCAACATAACTAGCATCATAGTAAAATATACTGCCGCGCATTTGTGCCCATGGCGACGACAACGAAGAAGCGCGAGTGTTCTTCCAGTGCAGGAACGAAGAAGACGTTGCCATTTCTTCGTCGACTGATAAAGCGTATTTGTTTGTGGTTCTGCGTGTCCTCGTCGATCCCGCGTCTTTACATATGCAACAGGATGAACGTTGGCTTAATTTTCCCGTAGAAAACAAGAGAATCCAAACGTAACTGGGTCTCGTCTAAAGCGATTGGTATGTTCCCCTTCGATGTCGCTTGAATGCAGCGTCCACGCGAAGTGCAGCTTGTAGCCGGTGTGCTATTGACTCATAGGGCGCTTCTATGAAGCCTTTCTTTTCACCGAGGCACTTCCAAAGTCGGGTTCAAGTTTCAACACATAGTGACCGCATGGGGTGCCTCAGGAAAAAAAAAATGCTTGAAACCAGTCCCGTCTTCGTACTTCCCCCGAACAAAGCGTTGTTACCTAATCGCAATAGGCGAGAAATTTATGCGAATACCATTTAGCGAAATGACATGATGTATTCCTTATGCTGCCGTGGGCCACATGCGTACCGGGGGCTGCGTATTAGCAGGGTCATTCAATACTTTTTACTGGTCATGAAACTCCCGCGAAAGTTTCATACAGGGACAAAAGTGGCCACCAGAGGCGTCACCGTAAGCAGAAGGGTAGAGTGCCTCGATGCGCGCGCCCCCGCTTAGAGTGTGGCCATTCTTTGAAAGGGTCGACGCCGCCTCGCCTCGCGCGTCCGCCATGTTTTACCCCACGCCGCGCTCTTTTTAAGCGTGCACGCGGCGCCTGCCGCCTTGTCGCCCGTCTGATTCGTCGCGAGTCCCGCAAGATGACTGGATGTTGCGTGCCACAGTGCACGAACCATTCTAGGAATGGATGGAAGATGTTTTCTTTCCCAAGGGATCCTAAAAAATACTTGTATGGACAATGATAATAAAGCGTGACAAGTGGCAGCCGACGAGTGCCTCTCGTCTATGCAGCGTGAGTATTGCAAGCACGTTGGGTACTTTTGGGATGATTTTTAAAACGGCGTGCACGAACCATTCTAGGAATGGATGGAAGATGTTTTCTTTCCCCAAGGGATCCTAAAAAATACTTGTATGGACAATGATAATAAAGCGTGACAAGTTGGCAGCCGACGAGTGCCTCTCGTCTATGCAGCGTGAGTATTGCAAGCACGTTGGGTACTTTTGGGATGATTTTTAAAACGGCGTGTATATTACTAGCAACGCCATTACAAGTTCTGTGTGTGGTTTTGACTGCGTGTGTGTGCCTCGAACGTTGAGAACCGTTCTCATAAATTTGGCGTTGTTTTCGGGGTGTGCTTCGAAATCGTACTTTCGGCGGGCATCTCCTTCTTCTTCTTTTTTTTTTTGATGCTTGAACGTGTGATTATGAATATTGTCGCGTCTGTAATGAACTGCAACTATTCACTCCGAGTTGTGTTTTCTTGCGGAACAAGAACGACAAATAGATAAAAAAAAATTTTCGTTATCCGGTGGAATAATTTTCCAGAATTACCTCCCTGTAGGAACGCCTTTTGTGTACCATACACGGTCATTAATTTCAACGCGGAATTTGCGGCGCTCAAAAAAATGGCTGCAGATCCACGAAGTGAATGCTGATGACGGAGCGAAGCTAGGTCCTAAGGTCCATATTGTCTACGTTGAAGTCACCTACTAGTATAAAGGACGGACAGATATGGACAGACGCACGCACAGATGGACGGACGGACGGATCCACGGACGTACGGAGGGATGGACGCACGGATAGATACACGGACGTACGGACGGATGGATGCACGCACGGACGGACGGATGGACAGAGTACGGTCTATTTTTAAATCATATGCGCGCTATGAACGCTCTTTCTAAGGTATATTTAACAGATGTGTTTCGGTCCGACGGTGACAACGGACATCGTGAGAGCCTAAGGAGCTTCGCTCCTAAAAACTGAAGCATCACAGAGTAGAGTCGTTTCCGCTGCGATCGCTAAACGACATTGTGATGCTTACCGCATTTTCGCTGGTATTTTCTCGAAATGGGAAATACAGCCGTATTTTAAATAGGCATTCAATAGGAGGACACGAGGACGAATATATCCGGCAATCGGTCACATAAAACAGCAGCCTCGGAACCTGCGCGCGAATTCTATTCGCTTTAAGATTTAGCTAAACAGCGAGTAATTAAAACCTTAGGGGTTCTCACGTCAGCAAATTTATCACTGCTGATGCATGTTGGGAAATGTTGTGTGTATGCGGTGTAAAAACAAATAAATAAATAAATAACCGAACATATACACCCGCAAAGCATAAAAGTGAATAGTGATGCCTCCAGCTCTCAGTGATCCAAAGCAGCTGTGCACCACTCAGCCGCAGCCAGCGGCCGCGCCGGCGGTGAGGGTCATTACGTCCTGCAACACCTTTAGGCGCGAAACATTCGATTACTTGCTGTGATACGTGCCTACAAACCTATAACTAGCAACATCCGTGAATGATTATGCGTTTGCGAAGGCAAGTCCAGCCCAAAGTGTCTTTACGCGTGAGCAAAAGGCTGCGAATACGCGCGCTGGCAGTGCGCGCATTGACGATTGGGATCAGTAATGGCGACCGCTGTAGCAGACGACGCGCTTGTCTCCACCCTGAACGGAGCGGAGGCGAACGAGCGCATCGAGGCACTCTGCAGAAGGGCATTGATCTGCCGCGCTTGGTAGGGCAGTCGCGCGTTCACGGAAGCATTTGCCATCACATACACTTCTTCAAATATCTTCCTTTTCCGTGTTCTCGCAAACAAATCATAGCAGTGATTAGTATTGCGAAAATGGTACATCATGCGCGTTGTCAAATTTCCCAAGCCATTGATTGCTGGCAATCTTCTTGACTGAGGGTGTCCGTCAAGTCACGCGTGTGTTCGTACCAATCCTCCCTTTCTCGATTCCTGCATAGTCGCTCTCGGGCTTAAACCGAACGCTGTGACTGGTTAATAATAATAATATCTGGGGTTTAACGTCCCAAAACCACACTATGATTATGAGAGACGCCGTAGTAGAGGGCTCCGGAAATTTGGACCATCTGGTGTTCTTTAACGTGCACTGACATCGCACAGTACACGGGCCTCTACCATTTCGCCTCCATCGAAATGCGACCGCCGCGGCCGGGATCGAACCCGCGACCTTCGGGTCAGCAGCCGAGCACCCTAACCGCTATACCACCGCGGCGGACTGACTGGTTCTAGATGACTGACAGGTTAACATATTTTGCACCAGAGGTTGCGGAGTAGCCGTGCTCTGGCGGCACGTAACGCTTATTTTCTGACTAATTCACACTTTATTCTATAGGGCAGGGGTCTCAAACTCACCTCAGCCAGCGGGCCACAGTCACGCAGTTTAGTCCCGCAAGGTGCGGGAAGAATGTAAGGGGGGGGGGGGGGGTGTAGGGTAGTTTGTAAAAATCAGCAGCAGCCATTGCCATTTGAAAGAAAACCTTTCCAATATACCATATACAGGTCATTTCTGAAGGATATTTGGTCCCATGATTCCAACAACATGTCGATAGAGACCTCGAAAATGACGAAAATCTGGACGCCGATTTTGTAATATACCTTTGTTTTCGTTTCGCGGTTATGTTTCAACACATGGTGGCTACATGGGGCGCTGCACGAAAACAATGCTTTAGATCAGTCGTGCCTGTCTACTCATGAACATACTTATTAAGAAAATTTAAAAAAAAAATGTGAAGTGAAAACAGTCATGTCCGGTCGCCGGCCGCAAATGAGAGCCTCGCGGGCCGCATGCGGCCCGCTGGCCGCGTGTTTGAGACCCCTGCTATAGGGCATCACGAAGCTGCCAATAGAAGTTCGCGTGCCAATAAACAAGCCTGTATATCAGGCTAACTTGGCATTCATAGCTTTGAAGTGCCTCTTGAGGCATATCGTTAGTGAAATATAGCTTAAAAAATCAAAAGCGCAAATTGAGATACGACCAGACGGGGAGGGATGCTCGGTGTTGTTTTCCTTTTTTTTTCTTTGGTGTCATAATTTGCGCCTTTGATTTCGAAGAATAAAAAAAATAATGAGGCGAAACTGCTGTGAACTGCTTTTGCTGGATATAGGCATTATGTGCGATTTTCATGCGAAAGCTTTTGATTTTACGCATGCAGACTTCATAACACTGCCGAGCTCTAGTATACGCCGCTCTTTTTTTTCATGGATTCCCATATACTGTGCAATGACCGCGAGTTAGAGTGTTTCAGTTAGCCACCCAATTCTATGTAAATATCAGCGGAAATCGAAATCTCCCCGGAGCTACCATCAACCCTGTTGTTCATCTTACACTGATCAATTATACAAAAAACTGAATTACTCTTTTTCAACCTTTCTAAATTTTTTTCGTTACGCACTTGGATATCTCTTTCAATCCAAGTTTAGCTTTTGATGTGCGAAATGTTTCTGCCGAACAGGAAGCAAATTTGTGTGCCACTTACCTGGCACTGCGTAACATTTTGAATTTTGCAACTACGCTACGACTTGCAGGTGAATGTGGGCGAAATTCTCGACATATTTAATTTTTTTTCCTGCAATTGGTGGCAGTTGTCGAGAATCTCAAACTACCTTGAGCACAGGCACATAGAGTTTATTTAAATCTGCGTCTGATAAACTGTGGATGAAAAGTTGGGTGATTGAGTGAGCGACACAAAAAAAGATCACTGAAAAAAATTTTATGCCCCTGGTTTTCTGCCTCCTTTGGCCGGACAGGATGGACTACCACCAGCATGAAATAGTTTGTTTTACAGGTGGGTGCTTTGTTAGTGCACGCGAACGCTGTTTTGGTTTGGACAGGTAAGCAGGCAAACCTTGAAAAAAATCTAGGTGCGGCGTTGTCCAATAGCCTTCCACGATGTTTTCATTCACTGTGCACACGTCCACACGTATAATGTCACTTGCATCGAAATGTTTTTCGCACACGTGAGCGTACTTGGAGTCAAACAACAATCCGACAGTTTCCTGTCGCGGGATTGCGCGTTTCCACCTGTCGCGTTGTTCTGCGTCGGCTGGTAAACAGAAGAGGGAGACTTCTTCGACGGTGCATTTGTATCCCGAGCGACATGCCGGCACACAGCAGGTGTTGGGCATCGCTGTCACGACGAGGTGACCGCGAAGAGGAAAAAGGGGGGGCAACCAGCACAAACAACACCACTCGGCGCCCACATGCACTCCGATAATGGCGGCCAGCAGCAGCCGGCTTCCTCGTCCCCCCTTCTGGCTACGCCAGCGCCGCGGAACGGAAAGTGTGGGCGGTATATGAAGCTCTCCCATCGAGTTACGCGGGAGTTTCATGACCAGTAGTATTAGTGACCCCTGCTCTAAGGCTTTTGAATAAAAATAAGTCAAATTCTCGGCTAGGGCGAAGCAATGAATGCGATAGCAAGAAATTGGAATGTCACACGAAGAATGACAAGCAGCTCGATACTTGCAGCGCGCCGCCGCAGCACAAAGAAGGACATTTGCTGCACAGAACAAGCGTCAACTAACAACTGTCATAGTTGTTACGTGTTCGTATTTGAGCAACGCGCTGCGAGTGTCCACAATGCAGAAGCCGACGCTGTTGTTGTTGTTGCCTCTGACATGGCTCATACCCACTCAGGGGGGATGGCCAAGAATTGATTATATGATACTCTTAGACTTTTCGACGCTTTTTGATATTTCTTTTTCTTTTAAACTGCGGCACGTGGAATGAACCCCCTGCGTCTCCTGCCACGTGGTGGCGTCTGACGCCAAGTGTGCCCGGTGTTGTTCTTTTTTCGCCTACATCATGAGTGGTACAGAAGGGGGGCCACTTTTTCGTGCGCGTCTCAAGGGCAGTTTTCAATTTGAAAGAAACTTTAAAAGCGTTGCGTGATAGAAAACACGTGCAAGCTGTTCCTATATCTGCGTACCGCGAGCGGCAAATGGTGCATATGAATAGCTCACCGTTATATCGCTGGCACAAGCATGGCGCGTGGCTGTGTTGGTTAGCGCAGCAGGCTGCGGAGCGAGGTGTCGCTCGTTGGAATTCCCGATCAGGTGCTTTGGAATTTCTTTCTTTCTTCTCTATCTTATCTATTATTCCCCCCTTTCCCCCCACCCCACGTGTAGGGTAGCCAACCGAGCTTAGCTTGGTTAACCTCCCTGCCTTTCTCCTTCGTTTCTCTCTCTCTTTCTGCTGGTTTATTTTTCTTTATGCCTTTTTATATATATAAATACATATGCATATCCGTAACATGACAGCGACGGCAAAAATCAGCCGAGAGTGTCCATATAATTGCTATCGGAATAAAAAAAAATCGATAATAAGTGACGATTCATACACGGCCGCACTGTGACATCCATTTATTTCACCTTTTAGCAACAAATGAAAGTGGGTCACAAGCTGTAAACACAGGCGAGATGGGGTACTGCTGCAGGCGTCATCTCTAGTGTCCTCAGGTCAACGTGCTAAAAAACACCTACAAAGAAAAAAAAATGCGCCACAATTAAGAGGACGGTGTGGCTTCAGGGGGGAGCTGCACATATCAGGTTACGAAGTCCTTTTGGAGTGGAGCACCGCTTCGTTTATGCATTTAAGAAAATTCTCTTAACAGCGTTCTTGGTCATGCAGCATCGGAGCTCTCATTTATTCATTCCAGTACCACGAGCTATGTATCTCTACAATAAAGTACTTTATTTAGTATACCTTCTGTGCGACTATGATATAACACATGCCGCGCTCACAAAGTTCTTCACTGCGCGAAGCTTCCGATAGAAGGAAAACATGCCTGGACATTAACTCTGAACATCGTGACCAGTACGTAGCAACTGATGACGATAAAATCTGGGAGGTTAAGAAGGCAATGGTGGTGCCACCGGAGGGATCCTGCAACCACCTGTATTCGTGATCAAAGTTTTGAATGCGAAGCATTTCTTTCCGTACTGCAAGCACTTTGGCGTTTCTATCTATCTATCTAGCCGCCTACGTCTGGGTGCTCTCGTGATCGCCTCCTTAACTTGAGGTCGACCAAAGGTAGTGTGGGAGGGTAAGAGGATTTGACGAAATTGTCTGGCTGGTCGTGACTTGAATAACGTGGAAATCCCGTCGCGTACGTCATCAACCTCATTTCTCCAGACACGTGTGGCTCATACCCGTAAATCACGGGGCCGCAGTATGCGGGTATGAGCCACAGGTGTTTGACAGTTTATATCTACCCAGGAACGCCGAAGCCAAACATTGCACGTTTAAATGGGAGAGTGTTAAGAAAAACTGACATCGGCGGCGTTGACCCGACGAATGCAAAGAATAGAAATCAGAGCCCAAGAGGAATCGAACCCAAGCAATCTGCGTGGCAATCAAGCATTCTACCACAGAGCCACGTCAGGTCTCGAAACTGCTTTGGCCAAAGACCCTGTGCAGGCGTAATGTTGGTGAAACGTCTATTGTAATTGTGGTGCTGGCTATCCGATTTTAAAAACATTACATATGTGCTCCTACGATGAAGGAGTCATGTCGGGTTAACGTCAGTTGTATACTTAAGCGTCATCCACTGTAGTTTGTTTACCTAGAACTATCCAGGGCTACCATCCTCGCAAGCACAAGCGCTACATATCAGCTTATACCGCTTCTGGTATACCATATAACTGGTTATATGAAACATATGCGACTGTTCAACATGTGTGTGTGTGCGCGCATACATTTCTACATACCTTCAGCGTCATTTCGTAACGTTTCGCTCAATAAAAAATTACAACCCCGTCCGGCAAGCCGAAGATGCCGCCCGGGTCCAAGGACTTCCCGCCGTCATCTGAGGCACCGCCATCATTGACGGAGAGTGGGACGGAACAGGGGGCAATCCCCTCTTCCCCCCGCCTCGCCCGAAGGAGCTGGACTTGAAATAAAGTTTATTCATTCATTCACCCAGTCACCTTACCACCGCGTGCTTCGCATAACATCGATTCCCATGATACTTGGGATCTGTCAAACTTTTAATAATTAATACCCGCTTTTTCTACACTGTAAAGTTGGAAAGGTATACTGGAGATGGAATTTTCAACTATAGTGGAAAATTCCATCTGGAGTAGTAGTTCCATCTGGAGTTATAGTGTCACGTGGTCGTGACGTCGACGAAGGCAACAGTCGGCGTTTCAAAGAAGAAACTTTTTATTAGGCCGAACTTGTGGCCGGTAAACGGAAAGGTAAGAATACAGCAATAAGCACTGTCACTGACAGCGGCGAACGTAGCGTCGGCCGTCGATGAACTGAACATCGTTGGAGCGCGCCGGCTTTTATGCATCACGCGTCGAACATTCTAGCCTTATCACTGGTCATCGCGCAAGCTCTGGAATAATCTCGAGTGGTCGCGTCTTGCGCGCAATCTTAACAAAACGATCTACAATAATCGCGAAGCTTCTCCAATGCTAAGGCGTGGTCTGCGCCGAGCGTTACTGACAGTCTTTGTGGGCGGGCGGAAACCGAATACAGCAAACGCGAAAATAAGAAACGCGCGTGGCAATGCCCCCCCTCTGAAAAAGCATCGTCCCGATGCTTAAAACGAAACACGGGGAAAAAATATACATGCAACAATAAACAACAACAATAAAGCAAGAAAGCACAATAATAAAGCAATAGGTGCAGTCCTCAGGTTCACTAACGCGCGTAGTACGGCTTGAGGCGTACGACATGGACGACTTCAGGTCGCGCACGGCGCCGTTGAGAGTTCGTAATGCCGTCCGGGACAACCTCGTAGTCCAGAGCGCCTAGACGTCGAAGCACTTTGTATGGCCCGAAGTATCGCCGAAGAAGTTTTTCAGAAAGTCCACGTCGGCGTATCGGCGTCCACACCCAAACGCGGTCGCCGGGCTGGTATTCCACGAAGCGTCGTCGAAGGTTGTAGCGGCGGCTGTCGGTCGCCTGCTGATTCTTGATACGTAGGCGGGCGAGTTGTCGGGCCTCTTCGGCGCGCTGTAGGTAGGCGGTGACGTCGATGTTTTCCTCGTCAGTGACGTTTGGTAACATGGCGTCAAGCGTCGTTGATGGGTTCCGTCCGTAGACCAACTTGTGCGGCGACAGCTGCGTCGTTTCTTGCACTGCCGTGTTGTATGCGAAGGTCACGAACGGAAGGATGGCATCCCATGTCTTGTGCTCGACGTCGACGTACATGGCCAGCATGTCGGCGATGGTCTTGTTTAGACGCTCGGTGAGGCCGTTGGTCTGTGGGTGATAGGCGGTGGTGCGGCGGTGTCTTGTTTGGCTGTATCTCAAAATGGCCTGAGTTATCTCTGCAGTAAAGGCCGTACCTCTGTCGGTGATGAGGACCTCTGGGGCGCCATGACGCAGGACAATGTCTTCAACGAAGAATTTCGCTACGTCGGCTGCACTGCCTCTAGGTAGGGCCCTTGTTTCGGCGTAGCGGGTGAGGTAGTCCGTAGCTACGACGATCCATTTGTTCCCGCAAGTCGACGTAGGAAACGGCCCCAGTAGGTCCATACCGATTTGCTGGAACGGGCGGTGAGGTGGTTCGATCGGCTGAAGGAAGCCTGTTGGTCTTGTCGGCGGTGTCTTGCGTCGCTGACAGTCTCGACATGTCCTGACGTAACGAGCGACGTCGGCGGCAAGGTGTGGCCAGTAGTACTTCTCTTGTATCCTTGCGAGCGTGCGGGAAACACCGAGGTGTCCAGCCGTCGGGTCGTCGTGTAGGGCCAGGAGGACTTCTGGCCTCACTGCTGAAGGAACCACGAGGAGGTGTTCGGCTCGAATGGGCGAGAAGTTCTTCTTTAGGAGAACTCCATTTCGCAGGAAGAACGACGCCAGTCCTCTCTTGAATACCTTCGGAACAGTGGTGCTCTTGCCCTCGAGGTACTCCGTGAGGCCCCTTAGTTCTGGGTCCGCTCGCTGTCGCTCGGCGAAGTCGTCGGCACTTATGGTTCCCAGGAAGCAGTCATCATCCAGGTCGTCCTGCGGCGGTGGGTCGACGGGGGGCACGAGATAGGCAGTCAGCGTCGCAGTGTTTTCTCCCGGACTTGTAAACGACGGTAATGTCGAATTCTTGAAGTCTCAGGCTTCACCGTGCGAGGCGACCCGAAGGGTCTTTCAAGTTAGCTAGCCAACACAAGGCGTGGTGGTCGCTCACAACTTTGAAGGGCCTGCCGTAAAGGTAGGGGCGAAACTTTGATGTAGCCCAGATGATGGCAAGGCACTCCTTTTCTGTTGTGGAGTAGTTGGCCTCTGCCTTGGATAGCGACCGGCTAGCATAACTGATAACCCTTTCCAGTCCCTCCGTCCTCTGCACAAGGACGGCGCCGAGTCCCACGCTGCTTGCGTCGGTGTGCACTTCTGTTTCGGCGTGGTCGTCGAAATGTGCAAGTAACGGAGGCGTTTGCAGGCGTCGTTTTAGGTCTTGAAATGCTTCTTCCTGCGGCGTGTCCCACTTAAACTCGACGTCGGCCCTGGTGAGGTTAGTGAGTGGCTCGGCGATGCGGGCGAAGTTTTTGACAAATCGCCGGTAATAGGCGCACAGCCCAAGAAATCGACGCACGGCCTTCTTGTCGGCGGGTGGAGGGAATGTAGCGATGGCGGTTGTCTTCTGCGGATCAGGGCGTACTCCGGACTTACTTATCACGTGGCCCAAGAACAAAAGTTCTTCGTACGCAAAGCGGCACTTTTCTGGCTTGAGTGTGAGTCCGGAGGTCTTCATTGCTTGAAGTACAGCTTCAAGTCGCCGGAGGTGTTCGTCGAAGTTTGCGGAAAACACAACGACGTCGTCCAAGTACACAAGGCAAGTCTGCCACTTCAAGCCGGCCAGTACAGTATCCATAACGCGTTGGAAGGTCGCGGGGGCCGAGCAAAGACCGAACGGCATGACCTTGAGCTCGAACAGGCCGTCTGGTGTTATAAAGGCCGTCTTTTCTGGGTCTCTCTCGTCGACTTCGATCTGCCAGTAGCCTGTCTTCAGGTCCATCGAGGAAAAGTACTTCGCGTTGTGGAGTCGACCCAAGGCGTCGTCTATACGTGGGAGGGGATGCACGTCCTTCTTCGTGATCTTGTTCAGGCGACGATAGTCGACGCAGAAACGTAGAGTTCCGTCCTTCTTCTTCACCAATACCACGGGAGACGCCCAGGGACTCTTGGACGGCTGGATGATGTCGTCGCGAAGCATTTCGTCGACTTGTTTCTTTACGGCTTCTCGTTCTCGCGTAGAAACTCGATACGGGCTCTGACGGATTGGTCGGGCACTTTCTTCTGTTATGATACGATGTTTCGCGACTGGGGTCTGTCGAATTCTTGACGACGACGAGAAGCAGTCCTTAAATTGCAGGAGCAGACTTTTGAGATGGTCTTGCTTGTGCTTCGGTAGCCTTGGGTTGACGTCGAAAATCTATTCCACACTATTCCGGGACCTTGATTCGTCGAAGCAGGTTCGGTAGCATCGGAGAGGGCGAAAGCATTGCTGGTGTCCACGAATTTCTCGATGTAGGCGACCGTCGTACCAATGTTAAGGTGCCTATATTCGTGGCTGAAGTTTGTGAGCAGTACCTTTGCTTTGCCATCACGCAATTCGGCGATGCCCCTTGCGACGCAAATTTGACGGTTCAGGAGTAGGTGCTGATCGCCCTCGATGACGCATTCATGGTTCGCAGGTTTTTCGGTGCCGACGGAAATAATGACGCTGGAGCGCGGCGGAACGGTCACCTGCTCTTCCATCACATTCAATGCATGGTTCCCTGGCGTTGCGTGGGGCGGGAGCGCTTCGTCTGAGGTTAGTGTTATCGACTCAGACCTCAGGTCGATGACGGCGCCGTGGTCACTTAGGAAGTCCATTCCAAGTATCACATCCCTGGAGCAGTTTTGTAGGATTACAAAGCTCGCAGGATAAATCCGGTTATTGATGGTGACTCTCGCCGTGCAGACTCCAATCGGCGTTATCAGGTGGCCTCCAGCTGTCCGGATTTCGGGTCCACTCCAAGCGGTCTTTACTTTTTTCAGCTTGGTGGCAAATGGCCCACTGACGACGGAATAGTCGGCCCCAGTGTCGACGAGAGCGGTGACGTTGTGACCGTCGATGAGAACGTCGAGGTCGCTAGTCCGTCGCCTTGCGTTGCGGTTAGCTCCCGGCGTCGGATCACGGCTGCGTCGATTTGTTGCGCTGCTTCCATCATGTTGCGTCGTCAGGTCTAGCTCGGTCCGCGAGGTTCCGTCGGCAGGGCTCTGTCTGCTTCGCGTCGTGTTCAGCAGGTTTCCTCGCGTCGTCGTCGTCGGCGGAGGATCTTCGGTAGTTCGACGTACAGCAACCGCACCTCCATCGGTTGCTGCCCATAGTTTTCCGGGTAAGGGCTCGGAGATCGGCCCCGAGCCGGACTGGTGTACTGCCTGCGATGAGGTGAGGTGTAGCGGCCTGGCGACGGCGAACGGGAAGGTCGTCGGGGTGTCCACTGCGCTCCTGTGAGGTAGTCGGCGATGTCACGAGGTCGTTCGCCGGGCTGCGGACGCGGCGCGTTTACGGCGAAACCACGCAGTCTCATCTCCCGGTACTGGCAGCGGCGGTACGTGTGCCCGGCTTCACCGCAGTGGTAGCATAGCGGGCGGTGGTCAGGGGCGCGCCAAACGTCGGTCTTCCTCGGAGGGTAGCGCTGGCTGGCAGGTGGGCGGTATGGCACCGGTGGTGGTGGGGGCGGTGCCTGGCGGCGGTACTGCGGCGGCGCGGTGTCTTGACGAGGGCGGGGAGGGGTAGCGGGACGGCGGACAGCAGCAGCGTAGCTCATAGCCTGTGGCTGCGGCTCTGCTTGGTGAGGGACGCCCAGGGATTGGTGGATCTCATGGCGCACGACGTCAGCAATGGAATCCACTTGAGGCTGCGATGGAGGCAAAAATTTTCGCAGCTCTTCCTGCACGATCGCTCTGATCGTTTCGCGCAGGTCGGCGGAGCAGAGCCCTTGGATATCGGTGAACTGTGGCGTCGAACGGCGATTGTACTGCCGGTTGCGCATGTCCAGGGTCTTCTCAATTGTCGTCGCTTCCGAGACAAATTCGCGAACACTGTTCGGAGGGTTCCGCATTAGTCCCGCAAAAAGCTCCTGTTTAACTCCTCGCATGAGCAGCCGAACTTTCTTGTCTTCAGACATTTCGGGGTCGGCGTGGCGGAAAAGTCTAGTCATTTCTTCCGTGAAGAGCATGACGCTTTCGTTGGGGAGCTGGACGCGGGTTTCAAGCAGAGTTTCGGCTCTCTCTTTGCGGACGACGCTAGCGAAGATAGCCAGGAACTTGGTTCGAAAAACGTCCCATGATGTTAGGGTCGACTCTTGGTTCTCGAACCACGTTCTAGCGGCGTCTTCTAAGGCGAAGTACGCGTGCCTCAGCTTGTCTTCATTGCTCCAATGGTTGAAGACGGCAACCCGGTCGTATTCTTCGAGCCAGCTTTCCGGGTCCTCGCACGAGGACCCCCGGAATTTCGGCGGCTCCCTGGGCTGCTGAAGCCGGAAGGGTGTAGGCTGCGCAGGTGTTGTCATCGTGCCTGAGGTCGAGGTCATTGTCTTGGTTGTCCTGGTATTTTCCGGCAGGAGCCCGTGCTCTGGCTGTAGTCCCTGCTGCCTGCGGCTGGTGCGACGGACAGGGTTATCCTTCACGTCGTCTTCTTCGCGGCTTGGGCTTGGGTCAGCGCCTCGCGGGGGCGTCCGGAGCATGGACGAAGCAGCACCTCCACCAGATGTCACGTGGTCGTGACGTCGACGAAGGCAACAGTCGGCGTTTCAAAGAAGAAACTCTTTATTAGGCTGAACTTGTGGCCGGTAAACGGAAAGTCAGAATACAGCAATAAGCACTGTCACTGATAGCGGCGAACGTAGCGTCGGCCGTCGATGAACTGAACATCGTTGGAGCGCGCCGGCTTTTATGCATCACGCGTCGAACATTCTAGCCTTATCACTGGTCATCACGCAAGCTCTGGAATAATCTCGAGTGGTCGCGTCTTGCGCGCAATCTTAACAAAACGATCTACAATAATCGCGAAGCTTCTCCAATGCTAAGGCGTGGTCTGCGCCGAGCGTTACTGACAGTCTTTGTGGGCGGAAACCGAATACAGCAAACGCGAAAATAAGAAACGCGCGTGGCAATAGTAATAAGTTTCCTAGTCCAATTATTTTCTAGAAGTGCGCTGACTTGGTAATTGGTACTCGGTTGTAAATTGTTCCTTATAATACCATATATGGTAAAATACTCATGGCGAGACCTAGCGCGTGCAAAACAGACACGGGACACAGCGTGTCTTCTTCTCGGTGCCCTGTTTTCGACGCGCTAAATCTCGCCATGAATCGATACCAGCTTGCCCAGTACACCGCTTTTCTTCAGCACATGGTAAAATATATGAAATATAAATACAAAGCATGGTAAAGATAATTTTTCGCTACCAAGAACTACTTTAGTACTTTTATTTATTTATTTATTATAACACATACTGCAGTCCATACATCAGGCAGGAAGAGCAAAAAGAGACATAGTGAAAGAAGTTAACAAGTTATACAACTGGTTATAATAAGCATTACTACTGAAAGACAAGCACATACTAACAAATATGACTAAATATACATTTGTAGAAAAATGTAAATTTGTATTTACGGTTTTATGCACACGAAGGTAAAGCAACACAAATGAGATGATGAGTTGTCACACGGGAATGTCAACAATGTAGTTTACATAAAAAGATGCATGTGTTTTTTGAAGTCAGTAAAGACACGTTCCGGGAAATATTCGAAGGCAGTGGATTCTATTCGCTAATGGTTCGGGGGGAAAACGAGTGTTTAAAAAGGTTAGTACGTGCAAAGTATGGTGTCAGGTAGTGATTGTGGCCATGTCAGGTTTGCCGGGAAGAGGAGTGCGAAAGGTCACTCGGTATTAAACTGTGGATTGCGGAGCAGGAAAAGAAACTTGAGTTTGGTGATAGCTCTACGCGGTTTCAAGAGTGGAATGTTAGTAGCCATCAGTGATAAAAGTGAACCTCGATTGTGATAGGCGTTCGAGGTGAATCTTACCGGTCTTAGTTGGACCATTTCTAGCTTATAAACCACCTTTTTAAAATATGGGTCCCAGGTCACGCATGCGTACTCTAGACGGCGCTGAATGAAAGTATTATATGCGAGAAGTATTATATACAAGAGTCAGTAAAGTTTCATTTGTCTATATTTGGATCTGTGCACTATAATTACTTTGGTCCGCCTTGGTGGAACAGTGGCTACGGTGCTCCGCTTCTGACTCGTAGGTCGCGGGTTCGATACCGGCCACGGCGGTTCCATTTCGATGGAGGCGAAATGGTAGAGGCCCGTGTACTGTGCGATGCCAGTGCTCGTTAATGAACACCAGATGGTCAAAATTTCCGGCTGCGTGGTTTTGGGACGTAAAACCCCAGATATTATTATTATGATAATTACTTCGTGATGGGAGGCTGTGGATTGAACCGCCACACCATAATTACCTTATGTAAGAAAATTGGGCTCCTTAAAGCCTGAGAATGACTTCCTCTAAAATATGGCCACCATAAGCTGAGTGGGCCTGCAGTTACGTCGATGCGATACACATGACAAGATGGCGAGTTGGGCCACTTGGTTTACGTTCGTGCTTGAAAATTTGGTTGAAGCGCTCCGAAAAACGTGGACAAGAAGAAGTAGACAGGACAACGCTTACTGTCCTGTCCACTTCCTCTTGTCCATATGTTTCGGAGCGCATCGACGAAATTTTTAAACACCTAACAATATGCCACAGAACGTGCAACGAGGTATAGTGAGTTCAGCCAACCTAACGAATGTAGCCTTCCCATGTTCGTCTCACCCCGTCCAAGTTAAAGGCAAAGAAAACATGGGCTTTGTAGGCTGGTCTTGTATCGGCTTACAAGGCTGTAGAATCAGGCTTGCAAGCAACGGTATGCATTACGAGGATCGATTTCATTGTGTTAGAAATGGAGAAGGCACTGAATGTTACGTCTTCGCAGCTACTGTCATGTCCGCGAATGTACAGTCCAGCTTCCGATATCCGGAGTCTTAAAGAATTTAGCAACTACACACACCAAAAAATGACATGAATATGGCACAATACGAACATTGCGCTATATTAAATGTCGATGCCGCTTTTACTGCCTGACATATAGCGCTTGTCGAGCAGAATCAAGCGGAACAACCTTCTGTTTTTCTAAAAAATTAAGATGAGCGAATATACTCGCCTTCGACACACGAGCTACCACCGCACGGCTTCGGGCAGCATTCCAGGCCAACGGCGGCACATTCTTCTGGAGTGCACTCACTGAAGGAGCAGTCGCCGAAGACGCCCTCATTGCTGGGACAGGAAGCCAGGGCTGGCACAGAAGCCGCACACAGGAACAGGAGCACGACCAGAACGGCGGTGTGGGACTTCATGTCGTTCGATGAAGCAGTTAGAACTCGCACCTTCGACCTTGGTTTACAGCGTACTTGTGACTCAGTATTAGAAACGAGGACCATATTTATAGCTGTCGTTAGGGTAGGGGGGTGGAGCTAGGGGATATGCATTCCTCGCTAGGAGCTTCAAGCACATGCGTCAGTGCTTCGAAAAGCAGATAACGTGTCATATAATCGGCTGCTTTGCTATCGTCAACGAAATTAGCGCCGACGTTGGCACGTGTTGTAAACACTCAAGCAGTGCCTGATACCTTTATTATGACAGTATCTAGAAAAAAAATGTAAACAGGCACCTGCTGATTAGGTTATGCGAGCACAAGGGAAAAATGAAACGATAGCAAAACACCCGGGGGGCAACGACGCGAACGTCGATGACAGGTCTGTCGAAGCGAAAAGAAAAAAAATACATCTGTTGCTCGAACCACCTGAGTCAGCGTCTTGTGCCTTCGGGTTAAACCTCTTTTGTCATCCTTAACGTTGCATCAACGGCTGCAAAGTCCGCATAGGCTGCTGGTGTGAAATTCCGCGTTATCTTATTTGCATGCTTCTTTTTTGTGGCTCTGTGCAACGTGTTTTCTACCACGCAACGCGCCTACATTTTCTTTATCTTTCAAAACTGCCCTTGAGACGCGCTCGAAAAAAAGGGCCCCTTTCTGTACCCACGTGTTTCCCATTGTACTTATGGTGAATAGGCCACAGGATAATCACGTTACCTTCCCTCCTAGTTTCTCAAGCGAAGCTTGCGGTGTCGTATTGCACGCGAGAAACCCGGCACTGCCAAGTCTACGGAAATGCGACCCTCGAAGGTGCGCCGGTCGCATGCGTGTTTGCGTCAGCCGTTTACCAATAACTGGTGCGCTATCCATCGTCAGCTCGTCGGCGATCTGCTGTTTCGGCTATGGCAATCTGATCTTTTATCAAGGTCGCCTTTCATTCCAAGTTGCGCGCGTAATTTAATTGTTGCCCAGATGTCGATGTGCCCCGCCGTTGTTTGTACCAAATGAAGTGTTACGCTGCTAAGGCATGCTGGTGAAGATCCCATTCCCGGCATGGAGCTAGACTAAAAATAGTTAGCTGGCAGCATTGCGTAATGCGATAAAAAAAGAAAGAAAGCAAGAAAAGTATTACGTCACGCACGCATGCGCTAAGCTTAACTTGCCCCCATTTTTCCGGTAGGGGAGTCATTCTCATCTTTAAGGCGAAAACCTTAGATAGCTCCAGCAAAAGGGAGAGTTGGGCTAGAAGAGACCGCAGATATACTTAGATAGCTCATCAATCGCAAAAATCAATTGACCGTCGGCGTCGCGCATCGGTGGTGTCAGCACGAGTGATGCGAAATATCACGCGATGACGTCACAATGACATCACAGGTTGCCAACATTTGTGAATTCATCATGACGTCACTTGATAACGTGATCACATGACATCGTCGCTTGGTCAAACATGGGCCGATCACGGAGGCAGTGCAAAACCAAGGGAAGTGCAGAAAGCTTCCAATGCCTCCAATCTTGGAGGCGGTGCTAAAACACGTTAACCCTTTATGGGCCACATAGTTATGAACAACGCACGCCACTTATGCCGGGCGGCGTCGTCGTTTCTATCACCTTCTTATAATATGTACAAAACTCGAGCTCTCTATTGTTGAAGGCCTTCGAGAAAAAAAATAGGACATGTGTGTTTCACAGTCATATGATTGTATCTGAAAAAGTGGGACATGTGCGTCCCCTTGACCACCGGAAGACAGTTGTTCGATAAAAAAAAGTACTTTTAGCTTTAGATGCGAACTTGCGGCTGCCTTACAAACAACGATGTACATAGCCTGCAACCACTTACTCTCTATCACAAAAAAGTCAACTAAATACCCACTGTATACACCCACTCCCTGATGGCACTCGCGCCGCTGACGTAGCACTGGCAATGTCTGCAACAGTCTAATTTTCGTTGTGGAAAGGTAGGAAGCAAGCTGCGCAAAGGGGCACAGCACAATCTTTGCAGGCGAATCGGGTTCTCGCTTCTTTTGCTTTGTTGGAGCGCCATCTGCATCTTCTTCGTTTTGTATTCGGAACACGGTGGTGGATTGTCCCAAGGTATACCTAACCTGAGGAACACCAACAGTCTTCTGTTCAGGCTCGCTTCCACATTTCTTCTTTTCTTGCAGTTTCACTTTTCTTGTTTAATGATTGGCCACTAGTTAGTTCTCTGCGAATTACTCACTGGAACCACAGGTATTCTAAAGGTGTATAATGAGACTGCTGGATGAATGGATTCAGGACCGCGGCATCCAGCATATAATAGAATACGCAGTGCCATCGTTCTTTTGACCTCCTGTCACTCATGTCAGCGTTTCGCTTTTGGTCGAAGCGGTTGACCCCTCCTATGTACTTGTAGTCAAATACAGTCGAACCCACATATAACGATACCGGTTTTAACAATATATCGGTTATAACAATGAGAAGCTGCTGTACCGTCAACATTTGTATGTTTTCTATGGTGAAATAACCCGCTTACAGCAATGCCCGCGTGCCGCATCATCGGTTGCAGCAATGAATTCTGGCTGTTGGCTGTCCGTGCGGAAAGGTAGTGGAACGCGAAATCCTCGAAAAGAAAGAAGAAAACAAGAAATTCAAGCTGCTGAACACCTGCCTACAACCCCAACAGCCCCCAGTGCCCCTTCGGAATCGCATTTTGCGTCGCCGCATAGCGCTGTGGCATTGCGGCAAAGCTAACTTTCAAGATCCGCTTCGGCGCGGAAGCGGTGGTACGTGGCTTGTGTTCATACACTTTCGGACATGCAATGAACAGTTCAGGCTTGGAAGACTTTCGGCGTCCGAAACTCCAGACGTTGTCATACATTGGCTCTATGGGGCTTGTGGCAGCCCCGTGAAAGCGTGCGAATTTTCAATCATGTCCGAAATATCGGCAGCTTTGTCATCCTTATCACTGATGTCGTTGGCACATGCCATCCGACATTATAATTCTCTCGCAACAGCCTGCCATCACCTATATTTTGCATTTTTTCATGCTACCCGTTTATAGCAATTATCGTTTATAACAATGAAATTTTCGAGGCACTTCAGTATTGTTTTAAGTGGGTTGAACTGTATAACTTTTGGGCAAGGCACACCTATCTTAGACCCGTTAGATAGTGTACAATCGACTTCAACTTGCTTGCAGGGGTCATGAGAGGTGGATATCATGATGACATTTCTGTTGTCTCTCCATTTGTATGCTGACACGTGCCCTTTTGTCCTCTAGAGTACGGTACTTTCACGTCAATGGGGGGCGTTATACACAGCGGCTTTTGCTTCAGCATCAGCAAGCTCGATGCCTGCCAGTCCACATTGTCCAGACTCATTCCAATGATTCCAATGAAAAAGGCAAAAAGAAATATAAATAGTAGAAAAAATTTCAAAACACCCGAGCGGGGATTCGAACCAGCGACCCCTCGCTCGCAGCTCGCTGCGCTAGACAACACGGCCACGCGCCATTTTTTTTCTTTATTACCTATAATTTACAATGTCATGTCACAAACATACATATTCAACTCACCAGGTACACACACACACACAAAAAAAATCACAGCATATGATGAGTGGGCGAAGCTCTGGAGGCTCATCGGTAAAGCGTGAATCTTCGTCCAGTACATCATCAAAGACGTGACAAACACTGTGTGTATATATACAAGAAATTTTATTTATTCGTAAATGGTAGCTAGACGTGGCTTCCGGTCCCCCCTTCATTATAACGGCTTTATGGTCGGTGAAGTGGAGGTATAGGGGTTCTTATATGGCTCCGTAGAGGATTCCTAGAGGGGAGAGAGGGGGGTGAGCGTAGGAGAGAGAGGAGGAGAGGACGCGCATGCGCTATGGGGACGTGGAACGCGGACGCCGCTCCGTAGAGTAGAGGATTCCTAGAGGAGAGAAAGGGGGTGAGCGTAGGAGAGAAGAGAGAGGGGACGCGCGCGCCGCTCCGTACAGTAGAGGATTCCTAGAGGAGAGAAAGGGGGGTGAGCGTTGGAGAGGAGAGAGAGGGGACACGCATGCTCTGGAGGGGTGTAGGACGCGGGAAGGAGGGATGGACTAAGCCCCCCTCAAGCACATCCAAGCAAGATCAAGGAATGGAGCCAACCTGGGCGACAAACACCACCTGCCTAGCCATTGCTAAGCTGCCCCTCTATGCTCTCGGCCATGACTCTAGTGACCGTAGTGGTGGTGGACGGCCTTATTGTACTACAGTGTTCTGCTTGACATAGATGGCCACACCGCCTGCGGGACGCTCTGCTTCCTCGGTGCACACGATGGGAACTAGAGGTGGTCTGAAACGCGCTTATTCTTCATGGTCATCAGCGTCATCGTCACCATTATCACGAGATACTGCCGGTTACGCCTGACGCAGGACAAGGTTCGACTAAGAGGAGCTTCGCCCGTAAAAAAATCACAGCATATCCACGGAGTGAATGATGATGAGTGGGCGAAGCTCCGGAGGTTCATCGGTAAACCGTGAATCTTCCGTGAAATTCGCCCAGTACATCATCAAAGACGTGACAAACCTTATGGTCTTATGGCTTTATGGCTTTATGGTCGGTGAAATGGAGGGAGAGCGGTTCCTGGATGGGTCGTAGTGGAAAATTTGCAAAGACGAGATCGATGCAGGTTCCTCGGATGGTGGTTGGTTGCATGTGGTCAAACGATATGCATGTGAGACCATATCGCGATGCCATGTGTTGTATGGCATCGCGATCGTCATCGTCATCACCGTCATCGTTATGACGCATAGGGGGGTACATTCCATGTGCTGTGCCGTGATGGGAGCGTCATCGTCATCGCACAGGGATGCCTACGACGACAACGACGCCGGACTAGCATATGCCCTAAGGAGCTTCGCCCCTAAAAGAAACAGGCACAACATTGGTGGTACTATAAAGGAAGGTCAACCTGTCGGAGATTTAAAACTGCTTCAATGAAACCAGGTCATCTAACATAGGCATCCATATTGGTTGTTCTTCCTGAACGCAATACATTTCTCTTATATATTGCATATTCAATAAAATACTCTCTAGCGGAACGAGCCTCTGGGTGAGCATTTTTTACTGCCATTCTCGTTTCCCATAAGCTGTGCATGCATATCAACATAACCATGTCATAGGGTGCTGTATCTGCGTGTGCCGGCGTTATAACGGCGAGCTATTTATATGCACCATTTACCGCTCGCGGACCGCAGATCTCGGAGGAGCTTGAGCGTGTTTTCTATCACGCAACGCTCTTGCATTTTCTTTCAAATTGAAAACTGCCCTTGAGACGCGCACGAAAAAGTGGGCCCCTTCTGTACCCACTCATGATGTAGAAGGAAAAAGAAAAATAACACCGGGTACACTTTGCGTCAGACGCCACCGCGTGGCAGGTGACGCAGAGGGGTCATTCCACGTGCCGCAGTTTAAAATAAAAAGAAAAAAATTGACAGATCCCAAGTGCCATGGGAATCGATGTTATGCGAAGCATGCGGAGGCAAGGTGACTGGGTTGTAATGTTTTTATTGAGCGAAACGTTACAAAATGACGTTAAAGATATGTACAAATGTTGTACGCACAGACATATGTCCAACAGTCGCATATGGTTCATTTAACCGGTTCTTTACAGTTGAGTAACGATGCCAACAAAACATGGGTATTACGAACACCAGAAGCGGTAAGCTGATATGTAGCACTTGCGCTTGCGAGGATGATAGCCCTGGATAGTGCTTCGTGGACCAACTAGACTGAATGTCGCTTAAGTATACAATTGACGTTAACCCAACATGACGCCTGTCTCATAGGAGGAGTGCATATATAATGTTTATAAAATTAGATAGCCTGCACTGCAAGCACAATTAACGTTTCACCAACATTACGCCTGCATAGGCTCTTTTTCCAAAGCAGTTCCGAGACCTGGCGTGGCTCTGTGGTAGAATATTTGATTGCCGCGCAGATTGCTTAGGTTCGATTCCTGCTGGGACCCTGATATTTATTATTTGAATTCGTCGGGTCAACGCTGCTGATGTCAGTTTTTCTTAACGCTCTCGCATTTAAGTTACTAATGTCTGTCCTCACCGTTCCTGGGTACATATAAATTGTCAAACATGATGAATAAAAAGGAAACACCGACCAAATAAAAGTTTTAAAAGAAACGACGTTTCGGCTTCCATACGGAAGCCTTGTTCACAATGAAGTTTCATTGTGAACAAGGTTTCCGTATGGAAGCCGAAACATCGTTTCTTTTCTTTTTTTAAAACTTTTATTTGGTCGCTGTTTCCTTTTTATTCATCATGTTTCGTCCCGACCAGACGGGTTTCCGTCGAACTCTCGATTTCAAATTGTCAAACAACTCCAGGCAGTCCAGAAGGCCCACGACGCGGCGGTGAGGCTTGGTCTTCCCGTCCCGACGTGGGAGCGGCCCGCGGTCCTCCCTCAATGAAAACTGGGGGGATGATTTCTTCAGGACTTTAATAAAGTTTAATACCTACCTACCTACCTACCTACCTTTGGCGCATGCCCGCATACCGCGACCCGTGGTATACGGGTATGTGCCACACGTGTCAGCCGGAAAGGGTTTGACGACGTATGCGGCAGGATTTTCACGTTATTCACGTCCTGACCAGCCAGACAAATTCGTCAAGACCTCTTACCCTCCCATACAAATTTTGGTCTACACCAAGTTAAGGAGGCGATCACGAGAGCACCCAGACGTAGGCGGCTAGATAGATAGATAGATAGATAGATAGATAGATAGATAGATAGATAGATAGATAGATAGATAGATAGATAGATAGATAGATAGATAGATAGATAGATAGATAGATAGATAGATAGATAGATAGATAGATAGATAGATAGATAGATAGATAGATAGATAGATAGATAGATAGATAGATAGATAGATAGATAGATAGATAGATAGATAGATAGATAGATAGATAGATAGATAGATAGATAGATAGATAGATAGATAGAAGCGCAAAAGTGCTTACAGCACGCCAAGAAATGCTTCGCATCTAATATCAAACAGCGTCGGCTGCTGCATTGTGGACACTTGCAGCGCGTTGTTCAAACACATAAAGACGCAACAAATATTACAGTTGTTAGTTCACGCTTGTCCTGTGTCCTGTGCGTTCTTTTCGAGCGTCCTTCTTTGTGTTGCAGCATCGCGCTGCAAGTATCGAGCTGCTTGTCGTTCTTCGTGTGACATTCTAATTTCTTGCAATCATATTCATTGCTCCGCCCTAATGCGAAACTGTGACTTTTTTTTATTGTTGCTGACTATTCGGAAGATATTCGAAAAATATTCGAAAAATATTCGAAAAATATTCGGTGTTTCGAATAAGCACTATTGGATTCAAGCATCGAATCGAACAGAACTGTATTGATTCGTTATTCGAAATTTTCGAATATTCGCACATGCCTACAAATTACGGATCACAAAGGCCGCGGTCGAAGCGCACGGAGTCAAAGATCCATCCTCGTATATGTGCAGAAAGTCGTGGTATTGTTGAGCTAAATGTGCCAAGGTGAGTTGTTTGAGGGCAGCACAAAAACCACGGCGCTTTTTCATAATCCCAGGTTTATGAAGGGACACAAATGGTCAGTTCAGCGTCCACCGTGGAACTCGGAGATGATGGCACGTGAAAAGTCTGAAAGAGTGACGTGCCTGTGTGTATCTAGGCATCATGAGTAGGTGCAGCAGCTGGTCGGTCTGTCTGTAGCGATGGCAAGGGATGGTTTGCCTGTCGGGTCAGCAGACGAAGGCGCACTCGAAGAGCCTCGCAAGATATGTAAACCTCTACCGGGTCTGTACGTGACTTCTCTTTTGTGCCAGAGGTCGATGTACGCCTCGGTAGCACTATAGGCACGTTCACAGCGCTCGCGCATGAAGGATCTCAAAAGTACGAATGCATGTAGCACGCACACTCGAAAGCACAGGTGAACTGCACCGTCATAGCCAAAGAACAATGCCTGATACAACTGCAGGAGACTTTTCTCAGAAGGGCCCATTTTTTTCCGGCCACAACTCGAAGAACGCCTACAAAAGTAACAAGTTTGGTCCGTAGCACAGCGACATGGTTCGTCTGAGATATAATAATAATATCTGGCGTTTAACGTCCCAAAACCAAGACATGATTATGAGGAACGCCGTAGTGGAGGGCTCCGGAAATTTCGACCATTTGGTGTTATTTAACGTGCACTGACATCGCACAGTACACGGGCCTCTACCATTTCGCCTCCATCGAAATGTGACCGCCGCGGCCGGGATCGAACCCGCGACCTTCGGGTCCTATACTTTCCCTCGGTGCGGCCACGGATTGCACGAAGGTTCTTATTGTGCGTCAATCTGCGATCTGGGTTTTGGTGCATTGACATGCCCCGTATTTGCAATTAAGGCTGATGCAATAACACTCTGTATCTCAGAATTATATTTGATATTGCCACTCTGGGAGTCCATTGAGAATTGGAATTCTTGCGAGTTTACGCTTCGCACAGAATGGGAAGCCGAACGGCACAAAACTTTCAGTTATACGTATGTGTTCCGGCAGATGGTCACTTCCGTGCGTTTCTACGTCTACACACGAATAGGTAGTTCATAAGAGAGTCGCAGACACAAAACAAACCTCCAGACAGCTGATGTACGATGTGCCTCCAAGGAAGGCAAGGGGTCCGTCGTTGACGGACTTCAGGCCCTGATTTAGTGCAATATCAGCAATGTCCCTGCCGCGGCTGTTCATTGAAGCACAGCCCCACATGACATGTTATGCATGAAAAACAAAAATCACAGCATATCCACGGGGTGAATGATGATGAGTGGGCGAAGCTCCGGAGGTTCATGACTCTTCCGTGAAAATTCGCCCATTACATCATCATGAAAGACGTGAGAACCAGTGTGTGCGCTTGGCAGCAGCTTCCCGCACTCGCGCAGCCTCGGGATCGGCCCGCCTGTACGCGCGTTTCCTCGCCGCTTCTCGGGCTCTCACAGTTTCTGGATCTGCTTCTCGGCGTCGCCGTGCACCTTCTGCTTCGTGGGCTCGAACGTCGGGCTCCGTTTCCGGCGCCTCCGTGCCTTCTTCGTCGCTCATTGCGCGCTGACTGCCGAGCGAAAGAGGAAGCGCACCAAGAGCGCCGCGCCACCCAGCGGTCTCCTATCACACTAGAGCACGCAGCGGAGCCGTCTCCTACGCATCGGAATGGAGCGAGCGCCGCAGCGCCATCTAGTGATCAATTCACGTACTGTCATAGCGCAGCGCCATCTAGTGAACATTGTGAGAAGCAGCAGCGCCCATACATCTGAATGGAGCGAGCACCGCAGCTCTTCATATATTCATCATATACAAGTACCGCCATCTAGCGGACATTCCAAGAACTAAATGAGAGGTGGCTACCTACAACTACATACATCGAGGACGCACGACCCACGGCTTAAGGAGCTTCGCCCCTAATAACTAACAGATGTGGACCTGGGCAAGCTTGGACCACAGATAAAAGGTGATAGCAGCCCACGCGGCTTCTGGGGGAATATATCCAGCGATTACAGATAGTGAACACCGCTTGGTTTTCACAGCGAAGCATATATATTTTATTGAAGCATCAGACACGTCCTATTTCACATACGTGAAGTCACGGTGAACACAGCTCAACACTTCGGTCGTCGCGAGACCACCGTGACACGTATCCGGATATCCGAAAAGGAGAGTTGATATTTGGCTCGCATATAACAACCACAGGGAATTGGTATTTAGACAACCGTTGTCGAAAGTCAGACAACCGGCTTCACAAACCTCTTGTATTCCACTGCTTTATAGCAGATGCACGTAGTCGCTCTTCGAACCTACTCGCCGTCGAGGCCTATGGGAAGCGCTAACAGGAGTGGTTCCAGCCCCTTGAGGATCTGTACTGATGCCTTCGCGCACGCGCGGAGTCTGTAGTTCGAAGAGATTTCTGCGAATGGACTTCAGCAGGTTCTTCAATGTAGTATGAGTCTTTTCGAAGTCTTGCCTATCGTTATGAGCCACCTTTGGAGTTTCAGCCCATGATGTGGTCTTTCCGTATTGCTTCAGAAGATAGCGAAGGCTATTCAGCATCCGATGTGTCGGCGGGCGCGCCCTGACCCACGTTCTGCAGCCATTGGGAGTGGTGCACTAGAAATGGGCGTTGCGACCTTATATTGCGCAAGCATGTGTTCATCTTGTGCTGTAGACGATCTATCAGTCCGTATGGAGACTGAGGTTACGCTGGCGCCTGCGTTTGGATCGGCGTCTATGACGGCGGATGGATGGGTCAGCTTCCCTGAGTGTCGACTTGTCCCTCACCATCTTCCCGCGGGATACTAATTTCCTCTTTTATCTTTGGGCAGTTCCCTTGCTCTCGCTTCATGTGCACCAGAACATTTTGGGCATTAGCAGCATCGCAGTTGTAAACTTTATGAGGTCCGCCGCACCGTTGTCAAGTAATCTCGCCATTGCACACCGCGCTTAGAAGTTAAAGCACTTGTGACACTACTAAGACAGTGGCACCTAAAGGGCGCACAGGATGTCTTACGTATCCGACCTTGACGTGGCAAAGTCTTAGAGTCAAACAACTAGTTTGATGCGGCGAGGCAGTCCGAAGCCGGCGGATATTCTCGACTCTGACGGTCGACGTTTAAAGTCTAAGGAGGTCAGCGTCAGTGATTTCAACGTCCACGTTGTTTATGACACCAGTCGTTGTTCATTTCCCGTGAGCAGGGAACGAGCGCACTGAGATGCTTCACAGATGCTTGACGGCCTTTCAGCTGCTCGAGAATAGTCTTGTTTTTCACATCGACAGACAATATGTTTTTCCTGCCATTTATGCAAATTTCATTCACTTGCGCATGTGCGACTCGCTCAAAATATTCATTTCATGACTGCCTGTTAATCGAGTTCAAGCTGTCGGTTGTAGAGGCAGGCACATAGGAGATTGTGAAACACTGCTTGCCATTTTTCTTTTATATTTATTCTCTCTCTCTGCTCGCCATTATCCAGCACCGGCTGCAAGTCCCTCGAAGAGGACGTATTTGGAAGCTTTCGCTTCAACCGGCGGGAGGTAAACGTCCCGAAATCAGCTTCCCATTCCATCTCTTCGACGGAAACAGCAGTGGTTGGAGTAGAAGGAACGGATTGGACGGCACGGTCACTCATCTTCCGGTCCATCAGTGGGCATACGGCTGGGGCCCGCTGTCTCGTTGCGGTGATGGTCCCCCATCACGAAGGATATGACGCCCTCCGTTTCGCTCGAGCAGTGCGGGAATAGTTTGATTCAATGAAAACGTATTGACCGATTTTGAACTGACTCGGTGATTGTCGTTAATTTTTTTTTTGACCTGGGTCTAATACACAAGACGCATACTCGAGCTTGGGTGTAATTAGTGTTCTGTAGAGTAGTAATTTTAAATGGCATGGGGGCTTTCGAAAAATTTCTGCATATGTTGCAGAGGGATCTGTTGGCATTGTCAGTGATGTACTCAATGTACGCATGCCAAGAAATGTTATTTGTTAGCTGAATTACGAGATATTTACTGGAAGTCACGTACTCAAGGTTATTGTTATTGATAGCATAGCTGAAAGAAGTGGATGAGTGAGAGCGACGCCAGACAGACATTCGCAACGAAATTCTTGCCAATCAATCTTGCGAATTCCCACCGTGTTTTGTTTTTATGTCGGCGCAGCGAACCAAACGAATGTTACTGCCTCAAAGGCGTGCTTGCATCTACTTACTGCACTTATTTATTCGCATGTTCCTTTCTTGTAGCTCCAGTGTTGAAGAGTGTCATCAACTGTCGATCGGTCTTAACACTGATGCTCTAATGAGCCGAACGAGCGCATGTTTAAAAAAATATCAAATGCTCTTATGTATACGCGAATTTGGTGACCATGAGTAATCCGAGAGAAAAGAATACAAACATTTATTTATAGGTATATTATGGTTTGTCACCCCTCCGGGGTATTCTTTGCTGCATTCATTCTCACAAGAAGTGCGTCGAGCCGTTCCAATCACAGAACTTATGAGGTTGGAATGGTTTCCACACCGCATTCTGTATTTGCTTTGTTGATCTTAAGGCACGAGATTAAACCGCCACAGTCCTTCAGACCTGTTGACAGATAAAACAGCCTAGTCTTTTTAGTGAGTCGCATTTAAGTATTTTCTGGCGTGCAAGGTATCGTTCAATCGTTTCGTGCTGCAGAAGTTATCTCGCAATGAGTTCAAAGTGTTAGATAAAATAACAATGAAACAAGCTAACAGCCCCGCAACGACCAGAGGGTAACTTGATATTTATTCTATACTCATCATCAGACGCCCATCGCGTGCAATCGTCCAGCTAGCAAGCGTTGTCACGTTACAGACACAATAGGGCTCTTTGACCGAAGTGGTATAGTTGAATCGATCGCATACGGACGGGGAGGAGTGAACACTGGATTGAGTGGAACGTACTGGTATTAATTTGCTCCTACAATTTCAGGCGTATATATATATATATATATATATATATATATATATATATATATATATATATATATATATATATATATATATATATATATATATATATATATATAGAGGATTGTACAGCGATGTTGCCTATATCCCGTCTGTCCCTATTTGCTGCAGGTGGTGATAACGAAGATTTTTTTATAACTCCTCAAACAGCAGCACCTTTAACGACTCAAAGGAGCAGCGGACATTCAGTCGGCCAGTCGTTACAGGTTCTTTCCGAAGACATGGCGCGAGTTGCGGAGCCGTGCGCCTTCTCGTGTGTAGCAGTTCAGGTTTACATCATGTATCTGTGTGTTCTCCTTTATGCCAGCAAAGTGTACTGCAATGCAGGCGTTGAATTAGTTGACGTCGTTCAGGCATTGGCACCGAGTGAAGTGGAAGTGGCACTGGTGTCATTCAATCCCCACCAGAACCGATTACAGGACAAGCGATCACAGCAGCTGCATATCAAGAAGACCACGTGGCTGTTCTACGATAGAAAATTCAGGTCTTTTCTCATAACTAATGCAAAACACAGAAGGATGACCTTAGCAATTGTAACTAATCTTCATATCAGATTGGAGCTTTTCCAACTGCTTCTTCTATCTAGAGACGTCCACTACGTCGCTGTGCACTGGCTTTTAGTCAGAGACCTTGACAAGATGAAAGAGGAAAGAGATGACTACAACAAAATTTCCCCTGCTATCATGCTATCAGTGCTTGGTTGCTCCGGTAATGTTGTGACCGAAGCCCGAATCTTCTCCATTTCGGAAAGGCGGCCGGTGTCAATCGCGGCAGAGGAGTTTGCGAACATCATGAACGCGTCAAAACTACCATGGAATGAGAAGCACGAAAAATTTTCCGGCAAGTGTGCTGCGCTTCGGTTGCGTGTACCTGTCCAGGTATGCAAATCGAAAGACATTCGCACTGAACCCGTCTTTTTGCCACACAAAGCACAATTTGAACATTCTTCAACTCCTGGCACGCAAGAACTTGTCGCTCCCACACCGTTGGTTCTACGGGTATGAACCCGCGTTCTCCGCACTCTTTGAACGGAAAATAGACATTGTCGTAATGAAGACAAATCTCGAACGCGAATTCAATGTTCTTATGTCATACGCAGATGTGGACATTGCGTACAACACATTCTACGCCAGGGCCAACGATACAAGAGTGGTATCTGTATTCGATGTTCTCTCGTATTCCACGGTGGGTGTCATTCTGACAGTAGCCTCCATGGTAGTCTGTGCCATAGTGTTGGCATCTCTCAGTGGGATTACACAATTCCGAAACCTGGCTGCCAACTTCGCTTGTGAAGCAATGTTTCTTCTGGCTGGGCTCCTCGCAACTTCGCTCCCGGAGTCGCAGAACCAGGCACACGGGAGGATCCGCCGTCTTCTGTACTTCTTCTGGTTCATATCTATCATGTCACTGTCTGTTTACATCCGCAGTGAGATAACTGCGTCGGTCACGGTTACTGGACCTGCGGATCACTTGGACACACTGGAGGAGCTGGAGTCTGCCTTGGACAGGCGCACCGTCAAGCCCTGTGTTGTTGGAGGCACATCGACAAAGGCGATTTTGGAACGCCCCATTCAGAGGAGTTCGAGCTCTTTGCTAAGGAAACTCAACGCTGCGTACTGGCGTGAATCCGGAGATTCACCTGTGGTACAAACGCCTGTAGAGTGCCTTTTGCGCGCTGGAAGAGCCGACCGCGTCTGCTTCTTGCCGCTTCAGCATCACTGCATAGTCGAAAATGCGGCGAGAGGCGTTCGCCAATTTCAAGAGCCTTTCACCATGGTACTGGACGGGTTTCCCATTCGACACGGCTATTCTCTCTCTCCGGCACTGAGAAAGTTCTTTTTTGCCGTACGGGAAGCCGGTTTGCAGAACAGAATCGAAGACATTTGTGACTATGATGCTGGAGGGCTAATCGAAGTTAGAATTGAGCTGCAACAGTTTATTAAACATTACTTCGCATTGCAGCTTGTTTCTGTGATTGTTTTTACATTCGAGTGTCTCATTCATTTCTTGTTTGAAACCTCCGCAGCGGGACGGTTTATCGGCTTCCCATTGGGAAACGCAAGATAGGAGAAGCGAAAGCTAATTGAAAAACGAACGGATTTCGTCGCAGAGAAAGATCATTGTTGTTGTATTGTCTGCCGTCCATTGTACTGATCACCAGTGAACGTCACATTGTTGTTAGTTTCTACACGTATGTTAAAATTTTTCTTTAGCGAATATGGTCTGCCATCACCTCCTCTTCGTAAAGGCAGCTTCAGTTGAGCATCGGACAAAACCATTGTGTGATTAAGGTGATTGAGCGCCGATGTCTGAGCTGAAGGCGAGGAAGCAAACTTTGACACTGTGGCAGTAAATGAGAAAGACATGATTCATTTTACTCATGCGTAGAGAGTCCATTCAGATCGCCCGCGTGATGGTTTTCATATTTGTAGTGTGAAAGCGTGTGTTATTCAATGTTGCACAGTGTACGAAAGTATCGCCCGCTCGAAGGGGACGGATGTGACTTCTTTGGGCTGGCTAATCAATTGACTTCTGAAATGCCTAGTGAAATGATTTGCTCATAACACTTAAAATTACAACGCATATGTCCAGCACACTACTTTTCAGTGTAGTCTATAACGGGACTGTACACACAATGTCCACAAATGCTCTGAAAGGAGATAATTGTATTGCAGTGCTTGCTTGCTGGTGTGTAGTCAATGAGAGAATTAATAAAGAGATTTGCCCCCGGAGTTGGAGAAAATGTGGGCTTCGTGATTTTTTGCGTGATTTGTACGAAGTGTTACGGGGCGAATTATCAACCTTTTTAGCGGCCAAACTGCATAAAAAGGTTGCACTAATTTTTTGATGACATAACGCCACTGAGGTAAAAGATGCCTGTAACTTTTTGCAATTTTCTCAAAGCTATGAGTGTACAAGTATTCCTGCACGTACGGAGAATGTCTTCATTCAGCCGGCGATCCTACTGACAGAACCGCAACAAAGAAACCGACGAAACGAGTACCGCTTAGAATCCGAAGTCTGTGTTGAAAAATGAACTTTGCATTCACAGAGCGCGTAACACTCATTTCCGCAGGCCCGGCTGAAAAGCAATACACGAGGAACAAAAAGTCACAGTTTAGCCACTAGGGCGAAGCAATGAATACGATAACAAGAAATTAGTTTGTCACACGAAGAACGACAAGCAGCTCGATACTTGCAACGCACCGCCGCAGCACGAAGATGGACGCTCGAAAAGGACGCATAGGTATACACAGGACAACGCGGGAACTAACAACTGTCCGCAGTTGTTACGCGTTTGTATTTGAGCAACGCGCTGCGAGTGTCCACAATGCAGAAGCCGATGCTGTTGTTGTTGTTGCCTCTGACATGGCTGATACTCACTCAGGGGGGATTGGCCAAGGATTGATTATATGATTATATGACTTTTCGGCGCTGATTGATACTTATTTTTCTTTTAAACTGCGGCACGATGAGTTACCCTCTGCGTCTCCTGCCACGTGGTGGCGTCTGACGCCCAGTGTTCTTTTTTTTTCCTTCTACATCATGAGTGGTACAGGAGGGAGCCACTTTTTCGTGCGCATCTCAAGGGCAGTTTTCAATTTGAAAGAAACTAAAAGCGTTGCGTGGTAGAAAACACGCTCAAGCTGTTCCGAGATCGGTGTACCGCGAGCGGCAAGTGGTGCATTTGAATAGCTCGCCGTTATATCGCTGGCACGAGCATGGCGTGTGGCTGCTGTGCATGCACATCAACATAAGCGGCGGTACAAAATGCTGATCCAGAGGCTCGTTCTGCTAGAGAGTATTTGATTGAATATGCAGTATATATAAGAGAACTGTATCGCGTTCAGGAAGAACCACCAATATGGATGTCAATGTTAGATGACCTGGTTGCATTGAAGCACTTTTAAATGTTCGACAGGTTGCCCTTCCTTTACAGTGCCCCCCAATGTTATGCCTGTGTTTCTTTTAATTTTCTGTGTCTGTACCTTGTGTATTGAATATTTATGTTTGTGGCATGACATTGTAAATTATAGGTAATAAAGAAAAAAAATGGCGTGTGGCTGTGTTGGCCTAGCGCAGGAGGCTGCGGAGCGAGGGGTCGCTGGTTCGAATCCCCGGTCAGGTGGTTTGAAATTTTTTTCTACTGATTTATTTTTCTTGATGCCTTTTTTATATATACACATACATATACATATCCGGGACATGACGGCGTCGACAAACGGCGACGGCGAAAATCACCGAGAGTGTCCATATAATTGCTATCGCAATAATAAGTACTTCACAAGACCACTGGAGTCCACGTGCATCGCAGTGCATGGGTGTACGCGTGAAACATGGAAGCAGGAGGCACGTAGCAAAGGGGAGTGAAGCTGACACAAGGAGCTTAAAAATCGCTTCACAATATACTGCATATCCACACGACCTGGTAAGTTGGTACTACGGAAAGTCTACCACTGATGGCTACCCAAGGCTGACTAAAAGTGGGCTTTGCATGAGGTAGAAAACAAAACGCTCTTTATGATATCAGAAGGTTGATGGGACCTGTGCTGCTTTTCGGAAAGACAATACGTTGTCGTATACTAAATTATGCGGGTGCATTACTGCAGTTTCTTTTAGAGTAGTGCAGTCCTGCGTACGACTCTATCACTGACTGCAAGTTGGCACGATATTGAATATGCGCTCCTTTTGTTTTCTATCTTTTTAACAACGAAGCTTTTCTTGCCCGGCGTAAAGTGTGTGGAATGTGTGACCGTGCCCTACAACTATCATAATCATGAGCAGGTATATGCCGCAGAATTGGGGCAATACCTACTATTCACCGCTACGGCGTGGCCTTTAACAATCCTGAGAACGAGTACAGAGAGTGCGAGAGAAAGAAACAGTGAAACAGAGACGGAAAGAAAGATACGAAGAAAGACGATGATTATTGCCGAAAAAAATTTTCTTTTCGAGGCGCGATTCGAACACGCGTGCCTTTGATCCAAATGTGAGCGGCCTAACCACTCGGCTATCCAGGGCACCTTTCCTTTACTACGGGTATGGAAACCCCTCCACTTAGATTGACATAAAAAATGCTAAGCAGGCATATTTAAATACAAATCAAACCAGTATATAGAGCATTGCTCGCAAAGCTTAGCATAGCGTATAGTACATTGTACCAATAGGTGGGAAAGGGAAGTGAGCGTGAGCAGGATAGATGTGATGGTGAGGAGGAGGGAAGAGAGTAAAGCGTTGCACGGAAAGAATGAGAAAGGAAAACAGAGACCGAGCAGGAATTCCGCACATCTCGCAGCTAGACGTGCTGATCGACGGAGAGTACGAGCGGCGACGGGGCCTTGCTTCGCTGAGCCAAGTTTGCGTGACTTAGCGTAAAACTGCCCGCACATTTTATGTCACCGACCCGCCATTCGTGTAACTATACTGCCTTGCGCAAACTGCGTCCGAATGACTTCAGACATTCAATGTTATCTGAGAACATACCGTTAAAATTACGCGCACAACGCGTACATTGAAGTTTATTCTGGAACTTACGCGGCGACCAGTCATAACGCTGGAATCATTTTTTTTACCGCTGCCGGTATGCAGATCTTTTTATTTTTCAATTTTTTTAATTTGGGCATAACACGTATACAGGGTTTGCCCGCGTGGTAAGGCAAAAGGAGGACTTAAACCTCCTGACTCGGCCTTACCACACTGGGGCAGCAGAAGCAACGGATTTGAAAACAATAACTCAACTTTGAAGCATAATGAATAAAAGGTGGTATATTCATTAATACAGTAAGCATATTGCCACGCGTGTTAGTTTGAAGTGCTTTGTTTAACCGCGCAAAGACTGTGAGCAACGCTTGGCGCAGATCGCGCCTCAGTGTTCGAGAAGCTTCACGTTTGTAGTAGATCGTTTTCTTAACATTGCGCACAGCACGCGAACACTCAAGATTATTCCAGAGCTTGTGCGACGACCAGTGATAAGCCTAGAATGTTCGACGCGTGATGTATAAAAGCCGGCGCGCTCCAACGATGATCAGTTAATCGACGGCCGACGCTCTGTTCGCCGCTATCAGTGCCAGCGTGTATTGCTGTAATCTTACTCTCCCTTTACCGGCCACAAGTTCGGCCTAATAAACAGTTTCATCTCGGACACGTCGCCTGCTGCCTTCGTCGACGTCACACCCACGTGACATCTGGTGGAGGTGCTGCTTCTTTCATGTACCGGACGCCCCCGTCAAGCCGTGAACCCAGCGCCAGTCGTGAAGAAGACGTCGACGACAACCCCGAGCAGCGAACAAGCCGCAGGCAACTAGGTCTACCGCCAGAGCATGGACTTCTGCCAGAAAACACCAGGAAAACCAAGACTGTGACTTCAACCGCAGGCACGATGACCACCCCCGTGCCGCCTGCACCAATCGTGCTCCGGCAGCCCAAAGAGCCGCCAACATTCCGCGGATCATCAGTTGAAGATCCGGAAAGCTGGCTAGAAGCGTATGACCGGGTCGCCAACTTCAATCACTGGAGCAACGACGACAAGCTTCGGCACGTTTATTTTGCCTTAGAAGACGCCGCTCGGACCTGGTTCGAGAATCAAGAGCGAAACCTCACAACGTGGGATGTTTTTCGCGCCAGGTTCCTGGCCACTTTCACAAGTGTGGTCCGCAAGGAGAAGGCCGAAGCCCTCCTGGAAACACGTGTGCAGCTGCCGAATGAAAACGTGGCGCTCTTCACTGAAGAGATGACCAGACTCTTCCGCCACGCCGACCCCGAAATGCCCGAGGACAAAAAAGTTCGCCTCCTCATGCGAGGAGTTAAACAGGAGCTTTTCGCCGGACTCATGCGGAACCCACCGAACAGTGTCCAAGAATTTGTGTCGGAAGCGACAACCATTGAAAAGACCCTGGAAATGCGCACACGGCAATTCAACCGCCGCTCTACTCCAGGCTATGCAGAGATCCAACCACTCTGCTCCGACGATCTGCGGGAGACCATAAGGGCCGTAGTGCGGGAAGAACTTCGCCGTATGTTCCCGTCGTGCCAGCCTCAAGTTTCGTCGATTGCAGACATCGTCAGAGAGGAAATCCAGCAGTCGCTGGGAACCTCGGAACCACCACATCCTCAGCCGCAAGCCATGAGCTACGCTGCTGTAGCCCGACGTGACGCTCCCCCTCCACGCCCACGACAAGAGGCCGCACCGCCGCATTTCCGTCGCCAGACACCGCCGCCACCAGCAACGAAGCCATACCACCCACTTGCCGGCCAGCGCTACGCTCCGAGGAAGACCGACGTGTGGCGCGCCCCCCGACCACCGCCCACTATGCTACCACTGCGGAGAAGCCGGCCACACGTACCGACGCTGCCAGTACCGCCAGATGGGACTGCGTGGTTTCGCCATCGACGCTCCGCGTCCACAGCGGGGTGAAAAACCACGCGATATCGCCGACTACCTCGCAGGAGGGCACTGGACGCCCCGACGACCTTCCCGCTCGCCGTCACCCGGCCGCTACATGTCACCGCACCGCCGGCAGTACACTGGCCCAAACCGGGGCCGGTCGCCTAGCCCGTATCCGGGAAACTAAGGGCAGCAACCGATGGAGGTGCGGCTGCTGTACGACGAAATGCCGAAGATCCTCCGCGGCCGCCGACGACGACAACGCAACGAGACCTGCAGAACACGAGGCTAAGCAAACGAAGCCCTGCCGACGAAACTTCGCGGACCGAACAAGACCTGACGACGCAGCATGGAAGCACCCCGCAACAAAACGACGCAGCCGTGATCCGACGCCGCGACCTAACCGCAACGCAAGGCGACGGACTAAGCGACCTCGACGTTCTCATCGACGGCCACAACGTCACCGCTCTCGTCGACACTGGGGCCGACTATTCCGTCGTCAGTGGGCCATTCGCCGCCAAGCTGAAGAAAGTAAGGACAGCTTGGAGTGGACCCGAAATCCGGACAGCTGGAGGCCACCTGATAACGCCGATTGGAGTCTGCACGGCGAGAGTCACCATTAATAACCGGTACGTATCCTGCGAGCTTTGTAATCCTACTACACTGCTCCAGGGATGCGATACTTGGAATGGACTTCCTAAGTGACCACGGCGCCGTCATCGACCTGAGGTCTGAGTCGATAACACTAACCTCAGAAAAAGCGCTCCCGCCCCACGCGACGCCAGGGAACCCTGCACTGAACGTGATGGAAGAGCACGTCACCGTTCCGCCCCTCTCTAGCGTCATCATTTCCGTCGGCACCGAAAAACCCACAGACTTCAAAGGCGTCATCGAGGGCGATCAGCACCTGCTTGTAAACCGTCAGATTTGCGTCGCAAGAGGCATCGCCGAGTTGCGTGAAGGGAAAGCAACAGTGATGCTCACGAACTTCAGCAACGAATACAAGCATGTGACCAAAGGCACGACGGTCGCCTACATCGAAGAAATTGTGGAAGCCAGCGACGCCCTCACTCTCGCCGAGTTTCCCGAACATGCTACGACGAACCAAGCTCACCAACTAACTTTCGACGTCAATCCGAGCCTTCTGACGCATAAACAAGAACAGCTGAAAACCCTGCTCCTGCAATACAAGGACTGCTTTTCGTCGTCATCAAGAGTTAGACAGACCCCAGTCGCACAACACCGCATCATAACAGACGAAAGTGCCAGGCCACTACGTCAGAGCCCGTACAGAGTTTCAACGCGGGAACGCGAGGCCATAAAGAACCAAGTCGACGAAATGCTACGCGACGACATCATTCAGCCTTCAAAGAGCCCGTGGGCGTCACCCGTGGTGTTATGAAGAAAAAGGACGGAACCCTACGCTTCTGCGTCGATTATCGCCGCCTGAACAAAATAACGAAGAAGGACGTGTACCTTCTCCCACGGATTGACGACACCCTGGATCGACTCCACAACGCGAGGTACTTTTCGTCGATGGACCTCAAGACCGGCTATTGGCAAATTGAAGTCGACGAGAGAGACCGAGAGAAGACCGCGTTTATAACACCAGACGGTCTCTTCGAGTTCAAGGTCGTGCCCTTCGGTCTTTGCTCGGCGCCTGCGACTTTCCAACGGGTTATGGATACAGTACTGGCAGGATTGAAGTGGCAGACTTGCCTGGTGTACCTAGACGACGTCATTGTGTTTGCTTCAAACTTCGACGAACACCTCCGGCGACTTGCCGCAGTACTTGAAGCAATCAAGACCTCCGGCCTCACCTTGAAGCCTGAAAAGTGCCGCTTCGCATACGAGGAGCTCTTGTTCTTGGGTCACGTCATCAGCAAGTCCGGAGTACGCCCCGACCCTCAGAAGACAGCCGCCATCGCTACATTCCCGCCACCCGCCGACAAGAAGGCCATCCGTCGATTTCTTGGCCTGTGCGCCTATTACAGGCGGTTCGTCAAAAATTTTGCCCGCATCGCCGAGCCACTCACTAACCTGACCAGGACCGACGTCGAGTTCAAGTGGGAAACGCCACAAGAGGAAGCATTTCAAGAACTAAAACGACCGACGCCTGCAAACGCCTCCGTTACTTGCGCATTTCGACGAACACGCCGAAACAGAAGTGCACACCGACGCAAGCAGCGTGGGACTCGGCGCCGTCCTTGTGCAGAGGACGGACGGACTGGAAAGGGTCATCAGTTATGCTAGCCGGTCGCTATCCAAGGCAGAGGCCAACTATTCCACAACAGAAAAGGAGTGCCTCGCCATCATCTGGGCTACGTCAAAGTTCCGCCCCTATCTCTACGGGAGGCCCTTCAAAGTTGTGAGCGACCACCACGCCTTGTGTTGGCTAGCTAACTTGAAGGACCCTTCAGGTCGTCTCGCAAGATGGAGTCTAAGACTTCAAGAATTCGACATTACCGTCGTTTACAAGTCCGGACGAAAGCACTCTGACGCCGACTGCCTGTCTCGCGCCCCAGTCGAGCCGCCACCCCAGGAAGACCAGGACGACGACTACTTCTTGGGAGCCTTAAGCGCTGATGACTTCGCCGAACGACAGCGAGCCGATCCGGAACTCAAGGGCCTTGTGGAATACCTCGAGGGCAAGGCCACCGTTGTTCCAAAGGTGTTCAGACGAGGACTGGAGTCGTTTTTCTTGCGGAACGGCGTTCTCCTAAAGAAAAACTTCTCGCCACTTCGGGCCAACTACCTCCTCGTAGTACCTTCCGCGTTACGTCCAGAAGTTCTGGACGCTCTCCATGACGACCCGACTGCTGGACACCTTGGGCTTTCCCGTACGCTAGCGAGGGTACAAGAAAGGTATTACTGGCCTCGCCTCACTGCCGACGTCAGCCACTACGTAAAGACTTGCCGAGATTGTCAGCGACGGAAGACACCTCCGACTAGGCCAGCTGGACTTCTGCAGCCCATCGAGCCACCTCGCCGGGCGTTCCAACAAATCGGCATGGACTTACTGGGGCCCTTCCCGACGTCGAATTCCGGAAACAAATGGATTGTCGTAGCTACTGACTACCTCACCCGCTGCGCCGAGACGAGGGCCCTGCCCAAAGGCAGCGCCGCCGAGGTAGCAAAGTTCTTCGCCGAGAACATCGTCCTGCGTCATGGCGCCCCAGAGGTCCTCATCACCGACAGAGGTACGGCCTTTACTGCAGAGATAACTCAGGCCATTTTGAGATACAGCCAAACAAGACACCGCCGGCACCACCGCCTATCACCCACAGACCAACGGCCTCACCGAGCGTCTAAATAAGACCATTGCCGACATGCTGGCCATGTACGTCGACGTCGAACACAAGACGTGGGACGCCATCCTTCCGTACGTGACCTTCGCGTACAACACGGCCGTACAGGAAACGACGCAGTTCACGCCATACAAGTTGGTCTACGGACGGAGCCCGGCAACGACGCTCGACGCCATGTTACCAAACGTGACCGACGAGGAAAACATCGACGTGACCACCTACCTACAGCGCGCCGAAGAAGCACGACAGCTCGCCCGCCTACGGATCAAAAACCAGCAGAGGACTGACAGTCGCCGCTACAACCTTCGACGACGCCAAACGGAATACCAACCCGGTGACCGTGTATGGGTGTGGACGCCAATACGCCGACGGGGACTCAGTGAGAAGCTTCTTCGACGATACTTCCGGACCATACAGGGTACTTCGACGCCTCGGCGCACTCGACTACGAGATTGCCCCTGACGGCATTACGAACTCTCAGCGGCGCCGTGCGCGACCTGAAGTCGTTCATGTCGTGCGCCTCAAGCCATATTACGCGCGTTAGTGAATCTGAGGACTGTACTTTTGCTTCATTATTGTACTTTTTTGCTTGTGCTTATTGTTTATTGTACTATCTCGCTTGTGCTTATTGTTTATTGTACTTTCTTTATTGCTGTTATTTATTGTTGCATGCATTGCGCCCCCCCACCCGTGTTCTGTTTTAAGCATCGGGACGATGCTTTTTCAGAGGGGGGCATTGCCACGCGTGTTAGTTTGAAGTGCTTTGTTTAACCCCGGCAAAGACTGTGAGCAACGCTTGGCGCAGATCGCGCCTCAGTGTTCGAGAAGCTTCACGTTTGTAGTAGATCGTTTTCTTAACATTGCGCACAGCACGCGAACACTCAAGATTATTCCAGAGCTTGTGCGACGACCAGTGATAAGCCTAGAATGTTCGACGCGTGATGTATAAAAGCCGGCGCGCTCCAACGATGATCAGTTAATCGACGGCCGACGCTCTGTTCGCCGCTATCAGTGCCAGCGTGTATTGCTGTAATCTTACTCTCCCTTTACCGGCCACAAGTTCGGCCTAATAAACAGTTTCATCTCGGACACGTCGCCTGCTGCCTTCGTCGACGTCACACCCACGTGACAATATAATCACCAGTTACAGTAATAACGTAATGACAGTAATGAACATATAGAAATGATGTAATCACAGTAAGAACATAAGCACGAATACAATAAAAACAACAAAACATGAGTAATGAAGGATCTAGTTATACTAGTAACAAGAACATTTAGTGACATTACGATGCAGTATCCGAACATGGTTATTATTATTGGATTCACATTTACATTGAAATTTGTACATAACATCCGGCACATGTATAAATGTCGATGTGCTTTAGCGCTTGGCTAATCAAGCGACGGTCGACCCTGTTTTCGTCGCTATCAGTGTACAGCTTAAACTGCATCAGAGCTGGGCAGTATCGCGATACAAGGGTATCGCGATACTATTTGAGAGACACTTTTGAGTATCTGTATTTCTGTATCGAGATACATTTCGAAAATTGTATTTGTATCTCAGTAGTAAAATACTATTAGGCTGTATCGATTGTATCGCTATACTGTACAGGCCACGGGTAGTCCGTTACTTTTTGTCGGAAATGAGCTGACCTGTTTGTAAGGGGGGAAAGGAAGACTTTTAGTAGGCTTGTGCGAATATTCGAGCACTTCAGATATTCGAACGAATATTGCAGTATTCGAATCCGCTTCAATTCGAATTTAAGTTATTGGAAATTTCGCAGTATTCGAAATGAACGAGTAGGTGTATACAGTGAACTTCAAAGGACCCAAGGAAATAGTTCACTTAAGTGAAAGTTCAATAAACTGAATATTCACTAGAATAGGAGCCGCACTGCGCACAACAGATATCCAGTCAAATAAGTGAAGTGTAATGTATTTTGAAAAGAATTATGTATATTCATTTGGACTGGCGCCCTTAAAGCCAAGGGAGAGACAAAGCTGTCCAGAGAGTCTACGTTTCTGTGCACTGCTTCTGGGATGGCTTGTTGCTGTGACATGTGTAGTCTCGAAAGTTGGTAATACATCCTGATAGGATATTTATTTCTTCATCAATTTGAATTAAACTCCAGGTACATACAGTGCATTATAGTGGGGAGGGGCACGAACACTATTATATGTAACAAGAAGCAAAATAGGAAGGGAGAAAAAATATTGGGGAGTGGAACGGAAGTGGCGGTCTGATACAAACAACCTCTTCGGTTTCGTCGAACTCATACATATGTTGGCGCGCGAACGTGAAACGAAGATGGCTGAACAATACCAGTGAGACGAAAAAAAAAGAGGGGGGGTGGTGGGGGGGGCTCATTTTCGTCTCCCGAATGGCCGCTTCGCGCGCATCGCTTACGTCAGCGCTGCAGAGCACAGAACTTCCTTGAATATATTTCAAAAATTACTCCCCTTCCGCGGATCAAGTTGGTTCAACTGAAATTCATTAGTGAGAAAATCGTTTAACTGAAATATTTTTGCATAGAATGTATAGGAAAACAGCCGGGGATTTTCTACATGTTCGTTATTCTGAAATATTCGTTAAAATGACATTCGTACAAGTGAGAGTTCACTGTATTAATTAGCATAGTCCTTCAATAACCTGAAGGACTTTGGTATTAGACAACATGTAACCCCCCTGTAAAGGCCATTTTGCTGCAGTGGAGGCGTGCTATATCGTGAACACACTTATCCAGGAGAAATCCGCACTGCCGCGAAGCCCCACTTCAAGGTTAAGTGAACGTACTACCCCCCAATAAAACCGACAGATGGGCTAGTTGGTACTGCATTTCTTATATTTGAGCGCAAAGAGCGCGAAGCACACTGCATGCGCTGTGGCTGTAAGCCCATTTTTAACGAAACTAGCGAGAAGTTCAGACCAGATGACCTGGGAGATTGTACAGGCTTTCGAAATTAACAAAAGGAAAGGTTGCGTAAGCTGCCCATCTGTTTCGTTGTCTCAAAAAGAGATAGCGTTCTTGTCGCGGTAGCGGTGGCGCTGTGGCCGTTAAGCGATATGTTGGTGCGAAAGTAATGTTGACACCCTTTCCTCTTTCTTGTACATCGCTATTTATGCTGTTACTGTGTGCAATAATCCTCAGTTGTTAATGGCGCCGTGTCCTTGTGTCTTCTGTCTCGTGTTCGTGCTCCTTGCGCTGAAACATAAGAAGTACTACCCTCACTCGAGTCAACATATTTTACGTTTAAAAGCTTGTTATATTGGCTTATATGCGCTATGTATAGCAACTTTTAAAACGTGAAGTATTTTACCGGTTATCACTCGCAGTCTACCTAAAATCAAATCCTGCTACTGTACAAAATTACTTCTACTTCCTTTGAATCTTTGAACCACTTCTTTCTGCATTTGCACATGCCTTGTTTCAATTAAAAATATATTGTGCGGGTTAGTTGGGACATGACAAATATGAGCATTTCTATTTAAAATATGTGATATATACTATTTGAATTCGATTCGAAATTATTCGACTAAATCACTAATTCGCTTTGAACATAGAGTTTATATTTTCGCACCAGCCTACTTTTGAGCTACGTCAAGCAAAGGCACGCCGCTGGTCGCCGACACAGTGGGAAGCGGCGAAGCATTCCCCGCACACACAGAATTTCCCACGTGGTAAAGCGTCCCACGCTGTAAAGGCAGCTTTGCGGAGGCAGCCATTCTCTGCCGACGAAAGTCGCAGACTCTCAAGGCACTTACTGCACCCCTATCTTTTTTTCGGGTGGCAAATCATTTCGCAAGTCTTCTGTTGCCCCCCGAACCAGAGTGTTCTAAATGACAGCGTATTTGAAAAGCTCCTGCTGCTTAACTGCAGTTAACGCAGCAACCATCTCAGCAATACATATGGTGTGTGTAGAATAAATGTATACTTTTAGGGGCGAAGCTCCTTAAGCCATGGGTCGTGCGTCCTCGATGTATGTAGTTGTAGGTAGCCACCTCTCGTTTAGTTCTTGGAATGTCCGCTAGATGGCGGTACTTGTATATGATGAATATATGATGAAAAGCTGCGGCGCTCGCTCTATTCAGATGTATGGGCGCTGCTGCTTCTCACAATGTTCACTAGATGGCGCTGCGCTGTGACAGTACGTGAATTGATCACTAGATGGCGCTGCGGCGCTCGCTCCATTCCGATGCGTAGGAGACGGCTCCGCTGCGTGCTCTAGTGTGATAGGAGACCGCTGGGTGGCGCGGCGCTCTTGGCGCGCTTCCTCTTTCGCTCGGCAGTCAGCGCGCAATGAGCGACGAAGAAGGCACGGAGGCGCCGGAAACGGAGCCCGACGTTCGAGCCCGCGAAGCAGAAGGTGCACGGCGACGCCGAGAAGCGGATCCAGAAACTGTGAGAGCCCGAGAAGCGGCGAGGAAACGCGCGTACAGGCGGGCAGATCCCGAGGCTGCGCGAGTGCGGGAAGCTGCTGCCAAGCGCACACGCTGGTTCTCACGTCTTTCATGATGATGTAATGGGCGAATTTTCACGGAAGAGTCATGAACCTCCGGAGCTTCGCCCACTCATCATCATTCACCCCGTGGATATGCTGTGATTTTTTTTTTCACTGGTGTTCGTTAAGTGATTCGGACGGTATGCTTGGCTTGCAATGTTTCAATGCGGTGAAGCATTAATCTCAATATTATCCTGCGCGGAGCCTCAGTATTCCTGAAATCAAACCAGTAGTTTAGTATTTGTATCATTGTATTTGTATTCGTGTATCTGTATTCTGGAATGCTTTTTTTCGTCTTTTTGCAAACGTATTTCGCAAATATCCCGTTACGTCAAAGACAAATGTATCCGTATTGTACGCTTCCAGGGCATGTATTTTGATATCTGAATTCCAGAATACTTTTCTGAGTATCTCTGGCTAGCACTGAACTGCACGTACTTTGACCCTTTCATTTCCCGGCCACAAGTTCGCCCGACATAAAAAGAGAGTTTCGTCTTCAACACACCGAGTGCTGCCTTCGTCAACGTCACGACCACGGGACAACGTGCAATTTGTTTATATTTCTATCATGACTCCAGCCGTGTCTCCCAAAAGCTGTCGCCACCGCACACGCAACATTACTAACGCTAGGCAAAAATAGGTAAGTTGGCCGCACACAACGGGCACGTTATGCGGGAAATACCGCACGGGCGACTGCTTTGCCAAAGTATGCTATTCGATAAATCGCAACTGGTAACCCTTGTATATCTCTTGAGGGGGGAGTTTTGTACGTCTTGTGCTTTCACCGCAAAGTTTTCTTTGAAGCTATAGACCGCACGAAGGTCACTTTTCTCGCTCCAGCGGCCTTGTTTGCGAAAGGAGTGAGCTGCAATAGCCAAAGTAGGGGCTAGTTGTAGTAACAACTGTGACAGTTCGCGCTCGTCCTGTCTATGCCTGTGCGTCCTTTTCGTGCCTGCTTCTTTTCGTTTTACCAGCACGTTGCAAGTGTTGAGCTGTGACATTTATTAGTTGGCACTCTCCCTGTGTGCGTTCTTTTCCTGTTTCCTTTGCGCTTGAGCAGCGCGCAGAAAGTTTCTAGCTGCTTGCTGTTCTTCCTGTGACATTCCAATTCCTTACTATCGCGTTCATTGCTTCGCCCTTGAGGCAAAATTGTCGCTTTTAGGGGCGAAGCTCCTTAGGGTGTGGGTCTGTCCCTCCTCTGTAGTTGTAGTAGTAGTTGTAGTTGTAGTAGGTAGGTAGGTAGGTAGCCACGTATAGTGGAATGTACCCACTCCACGTGATAAAGATGACGATGACACAGTATAGTGGAATGTACCCACTACACGTGATAACGATGAAGTATAAGCGCGTTCCAGTATAGTGGAATGTACCCACTACACGTGATAACGATGACGATGACGCTGATGACCATGAAGTATAAGCGCGTTCCTGACCACACATACTCTTTCTGCCATAAATGAAAACGATCGAGCTTCGCCCACTCATCATCATTCACTTCGTGGATATGGCGTGATTTTTTTTTGTTGTTGCAAGAGCGGAACTCTTTAAGGTTATCATTGCGCCAGGTGGCCGCAACAGGAATTATCATCATCATGGATCGGTACGTGCTCGCTTCGTCCTCTTCAACTTCTGCTTCACTCGCACAAGACGTGCGCCAATTTTTTCGACGTGGAATTCAACTGTGATGAACGGGTCTGTTACGTGACAAAATCGCGTAGCCTCTAGTGAAGTGACTAAAATCAGGCAACATCACGCAACTAGTCACGTCACTAAAAATCACGTAGCATCATGCAAAATCACATAACTATGTAATCACGTGACTAAAATCACGTGACACCGCGTAACAAGTTCTCATGTGACTAAAAGTCACATAACATCCAGTCACGTGAATAGAAATCACGTAACGTCACGTTACAACACTCATGTGAATAAAAATCACATAACATCCCAACGGCGAGCTGGGCGAGTTGGTAGTTAAACATATTTAGAAGCACGGATATTTGGGCGAGTTTGTACTGATCTGTGACGGTAGTTTAGAGCGCGATAACAAAACCACCGTTTTTTTCCGACACATAAACAAAACAACAACAGAATTAATCGAAGCGTTCCACATCGACAAAAATGCTTCCACGTGCGTGAGCCAGCCGTCTCTTAACCTACTAACCAGTGAGGTGGCTTATCTAGATAAGTCTTTGGCGCCGGGATCAGACCAGCGGCAGCCATGCGCACGCTTGGCATGACCAGGGTCGTTTTCTCCCCACAGTTGTTGCTACTCTGTCTTGTGAACCTCATGCGCAGGAGGTAGTTGTGTGGTTTTAGTTTTTTGTTATCATTTTTAACTTGGAGGTGATAGCTGTTCTTCGGTTGTTAGATTGTTGTATCACGCACGCGTTTCTCTGTTTTTTGTTGCCTTTGGTGTATGATAAACACTTGGTCATCTTCTGTGAATAAACTTTAGTTTGAAGTGAGCGCTCGTCCTGTTCAGTCCTTCTCGTGTATCTTGTCTGACGTTTTCGCGCTCTAAAGTACCGTCATAGTTAAACATAATTTGGCTGTGGGCAGCGCGACCCGAACTGAGGACTAAAAGAAACGTACACACACAGCGCCTGTGTGTGTACCCACGCCCTCAAAAGTTTTCGGAACACAAAATTTCCGAAAATGATATATTCCCGCTTTGTCTTTGAACATAGCCCCCAAACAGATGTTCCAGCTTGTAGTAGTCCTTGCGACCTACGCAGCTACCTGCTAGGTTAGATGCGCCGTGCACTAACAGAGCAGACATTCGCATTTTCAGTGGAGCCCGCGTTCCGTAAACTTTTGGGAGCGGGCGTACGTTTTTTTAGTCCTCAGTCCGGGTCGCGCTGCCCACAGCCAAATTATACATAACATCCCGTTACTACTCGCGTGATTAAGATCACGTAGCTTCTCCCATGACTAAAAATCACGTAACAACATATAACATCCAATCACGTGACCGAAAATCACGTAACATCATATGGGAACTAGTCACGTGATAATCCACGCAACATCGCGTAGCAGCTAGTCGCAAGGCTTGTTCCCACCAGAAACCACGTAACAGGCAGTCACGTGGCTAAAACCACGTGACATCACGTAACAGCTACTCACGTGACATGTTGTCGGCAAAAAAATACGTAACAGCTAGTCACGTGACTCAAATCACAGCGTCACGTAACAGCTATTCAGGTGACATATTCCCGCCATAAGCCACGCAACGAATATTCATGTCACTTAACTCGGGTAGCATCACGTAAGAACTAGTCACGTCACTAAAGTCACATAACTGTTCACGAGAATAAAATCAGGTAACATCACGTCACCAATCACGTGATACGTTCCCGCCAAAGCTGCGCAAAAGGTAGTCACGTAAAATGTTTTCGCCAAAACCACGTGACACGTGCGTTGTGGGGAACCGACAGAAACAGGACGATAGCTTTGTCTAACCATACTTAGAACTGCTAGCAGAAACTTAGCGTCTAACCTAGCCTAACCTAGTCTAACCTGGAATAGCCTAGTCTAACCATACTAGCAAAACTTAGCCAGATCGAAGACTGGCTGTTCCAGCCTTGCGCACTAGGGCGAGCTGCGTACTTTTTTTCTTTATTTACGTTGCTTATATCAATCGCGACGTTTGGAATGTTGGTGTGTGTTGAACAAATGTCGATACGGACCAGGTACGATTAAAAAACTGCTTCTTGAAATAAGCACGCGCTGATTCTTGGACACCGGATGAGTGTAACAGGCAAATATATTTTGCATCAGTTTCTCAGGCTAGTTATGGAACTTGAACACCGCAATGTGTAATTGATACTTCTCCATAGCGTGGATAATGTCGATAACGGGTTGCTGTGGCCTCTCCGATAGCCGAAGAGTAAGGCATCCCAACTGAGTGCGTCAGTATCGTGGTCAGTGTCCCACAGGACATAAATGGAAGAAACGTGTGAGTGCGGTGCTAGGTTGAGCTGTTTGTTGCAAGAGTGAGAAAGTATCGTAGAATGCACAAGAATCTCGTGCAATGTGAACCATGTGATCCCTGCAGAGCACGCTTAAACGAGGGCACGGTTTCCGCGAGCAAAATCAGACTACTGTGCGGGCAAATAACATTTACTGACACCTTTCCAAGTATACACAATAGCTAAACATTTCGACAGACGCAAATAAGCGTATACACGTTAGTTATTCTTAGAGATTAAGGTTTTTCGTGATAGCAGCATTTTAAAACCGCAATGACTTGTAGAGATAAAGCTCAAATTCTTTTGTCTTACTTGCCAATACCACGACAGGGTTCTGAGACATGCCATACTTAGGAAACCCAGAATAATTTTCACCCTTTGGGGTTTTTCTTTAACGTCCGGGTAACGCTCACACGCTTTCGTGTTTAGCCTTGATAATCTTAATGCACTAAATCCACCTTTCAAGGGCGGAACCCTTTGGGGGCCAGGCTGTCGTATACTGTCGTATGCCGTCGTCGTCGCTTGGCGAAAAGCAAGCAAAACCACGTTCAACATAGCCAGCTGTAGGACAGTGAGTGCGCGCTCGCGCCAAAGAGAATTCTCCTTCTTGTTCTCGTTTCTCGAGCCTTTTAATGATGACACAATGTGCGGAAATTACTACTATGGCAAAGGAAACACGACAACACAAACCACGTATAAAAATTGAAATATTAAGCATGCGAGAAAGAGAAAGGGAGAGAAAGACAGGAACAAAATAGGAAGCAAGATAGAAATAAATAGCAATAAAAAGAAGAAATAATCGCAGCATATCCACGGAGTGAATGATGATGAGTGGGCGAAGCTCCGAATGTTCATCGGTAAACCGTGAATCTTCCGTGAAATTCGCCCAGTACATCATCAAAGACGTGACAAACACTGTGTGTATATATACAAGAAATTTATATTTTATTCGTGAGCCTTGATTTTCCGTTTTGTTTTCGTTTCTTCGTTGGTCGTGGTTACCGTTTACATAAGCCGTGGCTTCCGTTCCCCCTTCATTATAACGGCTTTATGGTTGGTGAAACGGAGGGAGAGCGGTTCCTGGATGGGTCGTACTGGAAAGTTTGCAAAGACGAGATCGATGCAGGTTCCTCGGATGGTGGTTGGTTGCATGTGGTCAAACGATATGCATGTGAGACCATATCGCGATGCCATGTGTTGTATGGCATCGCGATCGTCATCGTCATCAGCGTCGTCGTTATGACGCATAGTGGGTACATTCGATGTAACCACTATGCGGCACAGTGCTGTGCCTTGATGGCAGCGTCATCGTCATCGCACAAGGGTGGCTACTACGACGACAACAACGCAGGACGACGCCGGACTAGCCTACGCCTTAAGGAGCTTCGCCCCTAAAAATAGCGTCTCTCGATAGTTTAACCAACCACGCTGTTACATTCCTCTTTTTGTTTTTTCAATTATTCTGAACCGAGACGTGGCACAAAAGTCGTCTTCTCCGCCTAAGTGGTATTATTGCGGAAAAGCCACATGTCTACCTCTACTTGACGGAATCGGTCGCAGGATTCGTGCTCAGCTGAATATGAATTTTACTGATGCATACTGCACAAACAATGTTAAGATACGCGTATCAATAGTGCAGCTTTATGGTTCCTTCTGTGACGCAGAGATGCCAGACATCGAAATGGCAGCAATTGCACCAGTACCAGTGTTCATTATACGCTTACTGATGACATGTTTACGCGGGATTCACCATATTATGTGTCTAACTACTGCAAATACCACGGAGGGAGAGCGTCTTTTGTGCGCGCTGCAATATTTTCGAACATAAATTCATATCGACTCGCTCAGCTATCAGTTTTACTGCATTTGGTAATATCGCCGGACTAAAGCAGAATATAAAAAAGAAGGGAGTACAAGGTGGTGACATGAACGAAGTTTCGCGATTCTCTTTATCTCTTGAAAAGTCTGACCACAAGCTGCGCTCTTGCTCTGTTGATCTGTTTTGAGCATGACACAGAACATATATGGCAACAGCTCGGCTCTGTTCTCGAAGGCTATCCTATGAAATCAGTTTTTTGCTACCGTACAATAAGAAGGTCGTTGAACAGAACGAAAAAAAAAATGAATTTTAATGCACTGTTTTTTAGCTTGTTCGCTCATAGAGCTTCGCATCGTCGGCGTTTGTATTGGCCTCGCCTTTCGCAGTCGCGGACATTGGTCAGATATACAAGAGCCAGAGGGCGTTTAATTTCACTTCGTCTTATGATTCTTCCACTGGTTACCTTCTCGTTTTTTTTTTTCATAGATACGAGTACAGAATAACAACACATTCCTTGTTTCTTTCTGCATGCGACAGTCCAAGGTCATCGCACCTAAACATGGCGGCACACGACGCCATAGAAGTTTCGAGACACTCGCGAAAACAAGGCTTTGTTGACTAAGGAAAATTACTCCACGTGATCAATATCTCATTTGAGTATGGCAATTTCACAGCCCGGTCTTTTTAATAGCGAGGTATTCTCATAAAAACGATGTGTGTCGGTTGCACTTGCCGCGGCGCGACTTGAAAATACGAAAGCAGGTCGATAACAGACAGCGACGCGGGTTCTCGCTGTTCGTAGCGGGTAGTGAATTAATTTTATATGTGTGTTCTAAATTGTGTGCGTCGTTTATTTCTGTTTATTCTATAGTTTTATTTCTCTATTTTACTGGATGCAGATTGGTTCAGAAAACTATATGGTGGCTAAATCGTCATTGCCAAACGAATCACGTCTGGAACGAATATCTTTTTTATATGTTCACGAAAAAGTACATCTGTTTCGTCTTATTAGACTATAAATAAAAGAATCCTTTATTATCGGGTACGTCAGTACAAGAACAGCTTATTGTGTCTTCTCGGGAATAAGTATTCCGTGTAGAAAAGGGGGTTTCACTGCGGCGCGTGCCGCACTGCCGTGAAACCACCTCGCGCGTTACAATGCGTCGAATACTTAAAAAGTTTCCAATTCTAAAATATGAGCCTAACCGAATATCGAACATCATAATATTTGACCCAATAATCGAAAACAACGGAAGTGCGGAACTGTAGCAGTGGAGAAACATTACGTCAAGTCCTGATTTAATGAATGGGGAGCTCCACAGCCCAAAGCACTTTGCCGACACAAGTGCGTGTCATACACATAGCGGAGGAAAGCCGAACTCACGTGCATGCTCCCATGGCCTGCGAGATTATGCGCCGACAGGTTTTGCAATCTCGGAGGCCATGGTGCTCCATTACCTTCGTTTTCTGAGCTGCTGCACCGCGCTCGCGCTTCACGCGGTGGCACTACTGTTCTTTTTGGCATTCCC